>OY728138.1:133820838-134051015 GCA_963277665.1 Viscum album | reverse complement strand
TGTACATGATCTTGTACACTCATGTACAGTTCTTCAAAGATATTTTGTTATAAATATAATATTTTTTTGTCTTTTATATTATGATTCTCATATAGAGTAGTGTTTCAGTTATGGTTTCATATAAAGTGAACAATTCTCATTTACTTAAATATATTTTCGATAAAACTTCAATATTATTGAATTTCTTTTGAAGAAATGACTTATAAAAAAATACAAAATGAATAGAAGTTGGATGTATGAAACCAATAGAATCTTAAGCAATTTTCAAAACAATTTGGAGATATTTATATATTTTTCATTTCACAATGCTTCATATAGTGGTCAAATACACTACCCTTATTACAATTGTGTTGGAAGACCTTGGTTAAGTTGTGAAGAAGTCAGCTACTACATAACCAAATATGGTTTTCAAGTAAACTACTCTGTGTGGTATCACAATGGGGAGAAAATGAAATATCAAATTGATAATGATCCAAATGAGAGGACTGGAATGGAGAATTTGTTATATGACCAGTTTCTATTTATTCGTCATCCTGAAAAAGAAAGGATTCCAACCCAAGAAGATTTCGATATGAGCACACATGATGCGTCTAATGAAAATGATGATATTGTTAGGGTGAAAAAATTGAAAGATACTGTCGCGACTCCAGTATATCGACAATGCGGTAAAATGAAAAATCTATAATTTTTAATCTGATTGTTTCATGGGAAAACTATGTATGAGATTTCTAATACTTCCATCGATTAAATTCTTACATTCTTGAAGGAATTACTTCTATATGATGCAGATATTCCCTCAAACCACTATATGGCATGGAAGTTAGTTGAGGAACTTGGATTTTCAAGAAACATAATTCATGCTTGCCCGAAATATTGCAGTTTATTCTGGGAGGAAACTGCTGAATGAAATGATTGTATAAAATGTGGAACATCCTACTGGAAGCCAAAAGCTGATGGAACACCATCTTGTGTGCCACAGAAAGTAATGTGGCACTTCCCATTGATCCCCAAACTCCAGAATCTTTTTATATCTGATTAAAATATAAATAAAAATGTGATGGCATGATACTGAGAGAAAAAATACTAATGATGAGTTGGTTCACCCTGCAGATGGATTTTAATAGCAGAGATTTGATGCTTGATATCCTGATTTTGCAGCTAACATGCGTAATGTGAGGTTGGGTATTTCATGTGACGTTTTAATCTGTTTGGGCAGATGCTTACGTCACACATCACATGGAGGGTTTTTATACACATTTATAATCTTCCCCCATGGTTGTGTATGAAAACCATATCACTTTAATGAGTATACTCATATCTGGCCCTTCTGATCCTGGCAATGATATAGACATATACATGAAAACTTTAATAAAAGAGTTGAAACTTCTTTGGGATGTGGGTGTGCGCACATACGATGCATGTTCAAAAGACATATTTCAAATGCATGATGAGCTTATGTGGATGATCAATGATTTTCCTGCTTATGCAATGATGTCTGGATGGAGCACAAAGGGAAAACTATCATGTTTTATTTGTATAAAGAATACATGATCCAGAAGACTGAAACATCGTTGTAGTTTCAGTTTTATGGGACATCGACGATTATTTCCAATGGACCATCCATATAGAAATAATCTTCAAGGATTTGAGAATACCATGGAGACCAATGATCCACCGCAGCGTATGTTTGGAACTGGTGTGCTTAATGAATTTAAATATTTCAGTTTTTCATTCAGGAATGGTCAAATGAAATGTGGAAAGAGAAATAATGTTTCCATTGAAACCTGTTACAATTGAAAGAAGAGAAGTATCTACTTTGATTTTCCGTATTATTCAACCAATTTGTTACATCATTGCTTAGACATAATGCACATTGAAAAAAAATATTTGAAATGTTGCTTTCGATTCTTCTAAATGTTAAGAAAAATACAAAAGATTATTTATGGTCTCGACGTGACTTGGTGGATTGGGGAATCAGACTAGAATTGCATCATATGCATATCAGTGAAAATAAATGGCATGTTTCATGTGCTCCTTTTGTGATGACACCTACAAAAAAAGAAATTTCTTGAAGTACTAGAGACTATCAAAGTTCCTGATGGATATTCAAGAAACATATCTAAATGGTTTAACAGAATATATTTGAAGCTAAAATCTTTGAAGACTCGTGATTATCACATCCTTCTGTATGAGTTTATTCCAACAGCAATTCGTCATCTTTTGTCCAATAATTTAAGGGTGGATGTTATTCGGTTGTTCCATTTTTTTAGAGATCTTTCTGCTAAAAAGTTTTCCAAGTATTTCTTGCAAACAATGTTGGCAGATGCCCCATTAATTTTGTGTGGGTTCAAGAAAATATTTCCTCCATCATTTTTCACATGCATGTTGCATCTGACTATCCATATTCCAAATAAAATACTTCTCGGAGGACCTATTTATTTTCTTTAGATGTATCTAACTGAAAGAAATATATACACATTAAAGTCTTATGTCTATAAGAGGAATCATCCTGGAGGTTCTATCATGAATGGTTACTTGGCTCAAGAATGTATGGATTTATCCTCTATCTACTTGTCTGATCTTACTACAAGAATGAATAGACCAATGAGAAACAAATAATAATAGTGTTGACCCCGTAAAACACGTCCCCAAAATTTTCCAAACGTTCTCATAAATGATCATGGAGCATAGCCCGTTCCGCAAGCTTCGGTTTGACTGGTCGTGGATCCCAAACGGAGTTACAGATCAGAAGTTATGACTGTTTGAAGTCAGGCTGCTGGAAATGGCCATCCAGGATGGTTTTGGGGCAAAGTACGGATTTGCACGTAAAAAATGAGTTTCGCATGGAAAACCATCTTTGCGCACACGGAATTTTAAGCGCACCGAATCTCGGGTTTCCGCCTATAAATACAAGTGCACCCCCTTCTTCCGGGGGGTGGAGGTCGGCCACCACTCTGATGCGCGTAAGTCCGGATTTTCCGCGCCCGTGTGGAAATCCCCCCTCTGGCGTGAAAAACATTATTTTTGTGAAGAAAAGGGCCAACCTGCCCAGTTTTCTGCGCAACACATAATTTTTGCGCGCAATAGTGCTATTGGGCCCGATTTTTCGCGCGCTAGTGCTGCACCGACCCTATTGCGTGCAAGCCTTCTCTATTGCACGCACCACTTCCTTTGCACGCAAGGCATCCCTATTGCCCGCAATTCTTTCCCCCCCCCCCCCCCCCTTTTATGACCACCGCCGGTATTGTGTGCACGCGCCCAGTATTTCATGCACCGCTCCCTTATTGCATGCCCCCACTCCTATCTTGCGCACCCATCTCCTCTATTTCGCGTCGACCCGGTGTTTTCCACGCAACAGCCTCAATTGCGCGCACGCCTACCCTGCACAACAGTGTCCAGGCTTGCACCCGCTGGTCCATACTGCAGGGTCTACGCCCCCGCACCCCCTCTCGGGGTCAGTGCTGGGCTGCGGTCCCGGCCCTCTGGGCTAGTCCCTTCCCTACCATCACAGACCCCCATGAAATAAGGAGAGTCGCACTGCGAACTTTTTGGGTCGGGACGTCAGGGTTTTCCATTGCGCCCTTTTGTGCACCCACCTCCCACCTGTGGAATACCATGATTTGAGATACTCCTCTGCACACCATGAAACACCTTGAGTTGGTGCATTCTTTTTGGTTCGTTTCCTATGTTTTGAGTTGAGATTCTCATCATTAATTCCCCGAGTACCTTGAGTCGAACCATTTCTCAGGAACCTCCTCCAAACTCTATCACTTAGCTCCTATGCCAGGTTGAATCAAAAAGGGCCTCCCTTGCGTAAGACCCAACACCATCCGTTCTAGGAGCCTTATGAAAATATTCTTATCTATATGACTTTAAATTGTAGTAATCCCTATGTGTCAAACATAGGATTCCTCTTTTTCCAAATAAGGGATGCCTTATGTTCCAAGAATAAGATGCATTATGCCATGATCACAGTGGAATACCTTCAAGAGCATTGGAATCTATTCAAACATTCCATCACTCCACCTCACGATTTGCGTGTCCTTCATTTGGGTCTTCATCCTCTTTCATGTCTGGAGGGACCCCCTAACAACCTGGTCGCATGCCGCATTAGCTCACCTACCGTCATGGGCCAACGCCCCGAAAGACTTTGAACAAAACTTTGAGTCAGGTCCTGTGTTTCGAACACGGTCAGCAGTCGACCCTCATTTGTTTTTCCTCATTTCTGGCTAACGTGATATGGATGTTGTGTCTCGAACACGGTCAACAGTTATCCCCCATCACCACGCCACCCTCACCGTGTTCCGAATGTCGGGCATGTGATTCACGCTTTTCATCTCCCTTTGTTCGGACAGATTCCAATTCCCATGTCATTATCTCTCTTGTGCGCTAGCGCATAGGTTATTACCTAAACCCACCAGTGAGTTGGGATGCCCTCATGGCCAGACATGAGGAAGACATCATGGAACACCTCAGAGCGTAAGCCCCATACCACCATGAGCTTCCTCAGAGCATAAGCCCCATACCACCATGGGCCGCCTCATAGCGTAAGCCCCATACCACCATGGGCCGTATCAGAGTGTAAGCCCCATCCACCATTGTCGCTCCATAGCGGCACATGGGCGGCACCATTGCATAAGCCCCATACCATCCTGAACTACGTGGACTTTGATTCCCTGCCATGGGGATACGTAGGAAGCCTCCACGAGGTTCAAGCCCACCACCCGGTCATTCCGACCTCTTCACGTCAGTTCACCAACAATTAAGGGCCGCCTTAGAGCGTAAGCCCCATCCACCATTGTCGTTCCATAGCGGCACATGGGCAGCACCCTTTCGTAATACCCATACCATCCCAAACTATGTGGACTTTGATTCCCTGCCACAGGGATACGTAGGAAGCATCCACGAGGTTCAAGCCCACCACCTGGTCGTTCTGACCTCTTCATGTCGGTTCACCAACCATTGTGGGCTGCCTTAGAGCGTAAGCCCCGTCCACCATTGCCGCTCTATAGCGGCACATGGGCATCACCCTTGCGTAATCACCATACCATCCCGAACTACATGGACTTTGATTCCCTGCCACGGGGATAAGTAGGAAGCCTCCACGAGATTCAAGTCCACCACCCGGTCGTTCCGACCTCTTCACATTGGTTCACCAGCCATTGTGGGCCGCCTTAGAGTGTAAGCCCCATTCCATCCATCATTGTGGGTTGCCTCAGAGTGTAATCCCCATCCATCCATCCACCATTGTGGGCCTCCTCAGAGCGTAATCCCCATTCCATCCATCATTGTGGGCTGCCTCAGAGTGTAAGCCCCATTCCATCCATCATTGTGGGCCGCCTCAGAGTGTAAGCCCCATCCATCCACCATTGTGGGCCGCCTCAGAGTGTAAGCCTCATCCATCCATCATTGTGGGCCGCCTCAGATTGTAAGCCCCATCCATCCATCCACCATTGTGGGCCGCCTCAGAGCGTAAGCCCCATTCCATCCATCATTGTGGGCCGCCTCAAAGTGTAAGCCTCATCCATCCATCATTGTGGGTCGCCTCAGAGTTTAAGCCCCATCCATCCATCCATCATTATGGAACACCTCAGAGTATAAGCCCCATCCATCCATCATTGTGGGCCACCTCAGTGTGTAATCCCCATCCATCCATCCATCATTGTGGGCCGCCTCAAAGTGTCAGCCCCATACCACCATGGGATGCCTCATAGTGTAAGTCCCATACCACCATGGGCCGCCTAAGAGGGTAAGCCCCATACCACCATGGGCCGCCTCATAGCGTAATCCCCATACCACTATGGGCCGCCTCAGAGCGTAAGCCCTATCCACCATTGTCGCTCCACAGCGGCACACAAGCAGCACCCTTGCGTAAGCCCCATACCATCCCGAACTATGTGGACTTTGATTCCCTACCACGGGGATACGTAGGAAGCATCCACAAGGTTCAATCCCACCATCTGTCAAGACCCCAGGTCCACCTTCACGTCGGTTTACCGACACCATGGGTTGCCTCAGAGCGTAAGCCCCAAATGCCATCGAACTACGTGGACTTTGATTCCCTGTCACGGGGATACGTAGGAAGCCTCTTCGAGGCTCAATCCCAACTACATCGCCGCCCTTGTGATGGTCCCATTTCATTCCCCCTCCATTTCATTAATCCATCCACCACCCATACTAATTCTTACTCGGGCCGCCACATCCCGGTGAGATCATGCCATTCATCCTAGCATCGCTCCTTGTGGCACCCGGGCAGCTAACCATGCGTAAGCCCCAGCATGTCTCTGGGTCACTGTCCTTTGTGTACACCTTGGACCATCACCCCTTCGAACTACATGGGTTTTGATCCATTTCCTCTACACATGGTATGTAGGAAATCTCCATGAGGCTCAATCCCATCCAATGGTAAACCCTAGTGTCCCCCATTTTGGGGTTCACTCTCCCTAATCCACCCTCAGTGGTGTTCAGATCAACCATTACAGTGTGACATCTCCCCTACATGGGGCGCACCACCTTGGATCCATCCTCATTGGGCATTTTGATCCATTCATCTTCCAGGTGTTCCCTCCTTGGGATGTATCAATCTGATCCGTCTCTATGGGACGTTCTGATCACTCTCATTCTATCTCCGCAAGACGTTAAACTTGCGGCATACCCTGTGTTAAACATGGGAAGTTGAGGAAAACCTCAGAAGACACGCCCTTGGCGTAACTGTATCCGCAGGACGTTAAAATTGCGGAATACCCTGTGTTAAACATGGGAAGCTGAGAAAAACCTCAGAGACATGCCTATGGCATATGATTCCCTGCATCCGATGTGGGATTCCTCGGGTTCTACACCCTTGAGATGCCCTCTTATGAGGAAGAATACAGGTTTCCCAATGTCCACGCATCCAGAGATGCCACGGCATGCCTAATGTTGTCATCTACTATAACCGAAGGTTGCTACCATGTCAGGACCTCATGGAATGTCCTCACAGAAGTAGTGTAATTAACCGCGTCCATGAAGATATGGCACCGGGAACGAGATTCACGAACCACGACTTAATCTACAAGGGAGACCCAAACTAGGTGACGAGATCCGAGGAGGAATCCACGGAAGGAAGAACCGACATCCCATCATCCCTTTTCGATCAAGGAGCAAACGTCCCTGAATAAGGAGTGAATGATGCTTGCCTTTGGAAAGAAGGAATGTGGGGCAACAGCAGCGCGTCCTTACAGACGGATGCGTGCGCCCCGGTAAAAGCGTCAGAAACAAATAGTATGAGAAAATTGAACCCAATTTTCCATCACTTCCTCAAACAGGAGTAATTCCTGGATCATATACATTGTCTACATTAAGCCTTAAAGAGCGGTAGATGGCACATCGCACAGTTTTGTTCAACTCTGATTTGTTTGATGACTACATCTTGTAAGTAAATTGAATATGTATATCTTATATATATGTATGTGTGTGTGTGTGTTAAACTATTCTTATTTTTATATATAGGCCCTCCCCCCTGGACAGCCCCTCCCCCCGTGGACAGCCCCCCCACCCCCATGGATAGCCACCCACCCCCCCTAGACACCTCATACCCCCAACACAGCCCCGCCACCCATGTGGATAGCCCGCCCACCCCCCTGGACACCCTATACCCCCCTGGACACCTTGTACCCCCGTGAAAAGCCCCTCCACCCCCATGGACAGCCCGCCCACCCCACCCCCCCCCCCTCGGACACCTCGTACCCCCTTGGACAGCCCCACCACCCTCGTGGACAGGCCTCCCACCCCCTTGGATAGCCCCGCCCCCATGGTCAGCCCCCCCCCCCACCCTCGTAGACAGCCCGCCCACCCCCTTAGACACCCCATACCCCCCTGGACAGCCCCACCACCCCCATGGACAGCCCGCCCACCCCCTTGGATACCCCGTACCCCCTGGACAGCCCTACCACCCCCGTGGATAGCCCCCCACCCCCTGGACACCCTATACCCCCTGGACAACCCCCCCACCCCACCCTCATGGACAGCCCGCCCACCCTGGTGGATAGCCCACCCACCCCCAACCCCCCTTGACAGCCCCACCACCCCCCATGAACAGCCCCCAACCCCCATGGATAGCCCACCCACCCCCTGGACACCCCTACCCCCTGGACAGCCCTGTCACCCCCGTGGATAGCCCGACCACCCCCATGGACACCCCATACCGCCCTAGACAGCCCCCCCCCCTATGGACAGCCTGCCTTCCCCCTGGACAGCCCCTCCCCCCGTGGATAACCCCCCCCCCCACCCCACCCACCCGACCCCCTTGGAAAGCCCGCCCGCCCCCTAGACACTCCTCACCCCCTGGAAAACCCTATAACCACCGTAGATAGTGTGCAAACCCCCTGGACACCTCGTACCACCCTTAACAGTCCCTCCACCCCCGTGGATAGCCCGCCACCCCCTTGGAAACACCATACCCCCCTCGATAGCCCCCCCCCCCCACCCTTGTGGACATCCTGCCCACCCCCCTAGATAGGCCACCCACCCCCTGGACACCCCCAACCCCCCTCGACACCACCGCCACCCCTCGTGGACAGCCCCCACCCCCGTGGATAGTCCACCCACCCCCCCCCCCCCCCTGGACACCCCCTACCCCCTGGACAGCCCCTCCACCCCCGTGGACAGCCCGCCCGCCCCCCTGGACACCCCGTACTCTCCTAGATAGCCCTGCCCACCCCCTTGGAGACCTCGTACCCCCTTGGACATCCCCCACCAAACCCCCATGGATAGCCCGCCCACCCCCGTGGATAGCCCTCCCACCCCCTGGACACCCCCTACCCCCCTCGACAGCTCTTCCACCCCCTTTGGCTAGCCCCCCACCCTCGTGGACAGCTCACCCACCCCCTGTACCCCCTACCTTTGGACAGCCCCGCCACCCCCGTGGACAGCTCACCCACCCCCTGGATACCCCGTACCCTGATGTGCAACCCCTCTCACCCCCTAGACACCCCATACCCCCTAGATAGCCTCCCCCACCCCTATGGACAGCCTGCCCACCCCCGTGGATAGCCCACCCACCCCCCTAGACACCCCCTACCCCTTACACAGCCCCTCCACCCCTGTGGACAGCCCGCCCACACCCTTGGACACCCCCCCCCCCTGTGGACAACGCCTCCACCCCTGGGGACAACCCCCCCCCCCCCCCAGATAGCCCTGCCACCCTAGTAGACAGCCCGCCCACCCCCTAGACACCCCGTACCCCCCTGGACACCCCTGCCCACCCCCTTGGACACCTTGTACCCCCTGAACAGCCCCTCACCCGTGTGGACATCCCACCCACTTCCTTGGACACCCCCTACCCCCTGGACAGCCTTGCCACCCCCGTGGACAGCCCCTTACCCCCCTAAACACCCCCCCCCACTGCTGTAGAGAGTCCCCCCCAACCCCCCTTGGACACCCCCAACCCCCCCCCCCCCCATGGACACCCCCACCCCCCCTGTGGACGGCCCACCCACCCTCATGGACTGCCCGCCCACCCCCCTAGACACCCCCTACCCCCTGGATATCCCCTCCACCCCCATGGATAGCCCCCCCCCCCAGACACCCAGTACCCCCCTTAACAGCCCCCCACCCCCATGGAACCCCCCCCCCCCCCGGACCCCTGCCCACCACCCCCCAGACACCCCCCCATCCCCCCGAACACCCCCCCACCCACCCGGACACCCCCGACCCCCTTAGATAGCCCCCAACCCCCTGGACAACCCCCACCCCACCCTCGTGGACAGCCCGCCAACCCCTTGGACACCCCTACCCTCTGGACACCCCCCCCCCAACCCCCTGGACGGCCCCCCAACCCCCTGGACACCCCCCCCCCTGAACACCACCCCATCACCTGGACACCCCCCCACCCCCTGGACACCCCCACCCCCATGGACACCCCCCCAACCCCTAGACATCCCCCCAACCACTTGGACGCCCCCCCCCCCCCCTCCTAGACACCACCCCACTACCTAGATAGCCCCCCCACCCCTAGACACCACCCCACCACATGGACTTCTCCCCTAACACACCCCCTGGACACCTGTAACACCCCAAGATTCTACGGTACATTTCTCTTTGAATAATGCAATAGCGTGTGTTGTACGCAACATCGAGTTCTAACACACCACAACCAATCAAACTAGCCGTTATGAATAGTAATACCTACTTTTTGAAATTTTATAAATTTTATCTCTCAAAATGGACTTCATTTTTGTATTTGGAGTATTGAATTTAGCCTAAGGTGAAATTTTGGTACTTTTCGGATAACTTTAATATTTTGATGAATAGTGAAAATTACTAAATTTTAATTAAAAACAACTTTTTTAATCAAAATAATTAATAGTGATAAATTATGAATTTGAGTGGTTTTAAAGTATATTTAGAATATATTTTTACCATTTAATACAATGTTGGTCATTGGACATAATTCCACAATTAAACCGAACATAAACAAGTATCAATCTTTTGATAGTTATTATATCTTAAAAACGCGCTTTTTGTTTTGACAGCGGGAATTGATTTTAAATTAATTTCTGCAACTTCTATGTTTTGAATTTGGAAAAATGGATTCCATATTTGGAATCAGGATGTTCAAATTGTGTAAATAGGTAACTTTTATTTTTAGACATTTTGAATAATTACTTCGGTAAATATTTTATTTATCATGGTTAAATGGTAAATCCGGTAAATAAGGGTTAAAAAATAATATTATAATAATAACAAATTACCCTAAAACGTGTCCTAACCTTATTGGTTGATACATGTCCGACCATGGGCATCTTTGGGTCGATTTTGGGATCCCATGGTGCCACTTGTAAGTGATAGGGACACTTTATTTTAATTAAGTTAAAATGAATACAAAAATGACACAAGCATATATCTTTTAGAAAAACAATTTTTACATAGGGTTATATATGTTGGATTTTCGATTATAAATATTCATTAGAAAGATAAAACTATTTACTACATAATGGTATTTTATTTATAATTTTTAGAGATTAAATAATTTAATTCATATATGACACAATGGTGATGCAGTAATTACCATAATAGTAAAAAATTAAAATGATTGATATTGTAGATACCCAAATAAATATAATTTGAGACTTTTTATGAATTAAACTAATTTTCTAGGTTAATATTACATTTTAGGATTTATTTAATTAACTTTTTTTGAATTAATCATTCTGTTATGATTTTTACAAAAATCAATTATTGAATAGTGTCAAAATTGACATAAAAGAGTTTTTAAAACTAATATTATATTATTAATTGATATTAAATTCCTAAAAATCTAAGGTTTGGCCAAGATACTTATATCATGATATTTGTATCATTAATTGACCACTTGGGGGTAGCTTGGATGTTTATAGTAAGTTTATTAACCATATAATATAAAAATACAAAGAGACATTGTAAAAGTGAAACTAATTAACTAAGAGTTAATACTTAAAGATAAGGTTAATATAGTGACCCAAACCTGTATAAATTCTATTGGATGAGTGGTTTTCGACCTATACCCACATTAACTTTTAAATAATCTAATTTGGAGCCATTATAAACTGAATATAAATTTATTATAAAATAATATTTCTAGCTTTTCCAAAGGTGCCCCTCACCCCTCTTATAAAAGGGCACTCTCCCTTCTCATTAACTCACACCTTCAAAGCTTTTTGGTTCGGCCAACCTCTGCCCAAATACTCTCTCAACTTCCCTCACTTAATCCTAGAGGCCTTCCTTTAGTCAGAAAGCCAACTTAAGGAGCCCTTTTGATCAAATCAAAAGGAAGAACCCGAAGAAGAGGTAATGATTTCACCACCCTTTTTCAAGTTCCTTTCTTCTTCCACTTCTTCTTTCTTTGTTATTACCATTATAAAATAATAACTCCAGTATCTTATATATACTGTGATGTTATTATAAATATGGTACAATCATATTCAGTATTCTATCCATCCTTTGAATAACATGTCACCATACGTGCGTACGTACAGCTTACCGTCTCCACGTCGTGGTGTAATTGTTATTCAATAAATTATTATTTGGATGGGTATAATAATGATGTGTAATTCATGTAAATAATAAATTTAACATGATAATGATTCTTTATATATGATATACCATCCAATTATATATTATTTTAATATCAAAATAATGATATTGTCACTCGTGCATACGTACGGACTACCGTCTCCACGAACGCGATGAGATTCATTCTCCATCGTATCCATTCAAGTCTAATTCTCATTTGATGATTAATAATAGTATCTAAGGACTTGATATAATTCTGGATATTAATAATAGTATCTAAGGACTTGATATAATTCTGGATATGATTAAGATACAACTTATCCATGACAAACACGACTTACGTAAAAAAACATATAAAAGAAAATGAGTAAGTTAACACCCGAAACAACGATAATACTAAGATATTATTAACAAATCAATGTTAAAAGATCATATATGATATCATATTAATGTATATGATTCTTTTATAATTTAATAACAATTATTACACCATTATACAGGAGGTTAACCTACCCCCAACCAAGGAAAAGTATAAGGTAACGGTTATTTCACAATCTCTTCCTTATCCGAGGTTGTTTATACGTAATAATCTACTGGGATCTCTTTATCATCCACATCCCTGTTTCTAAAAAATGTATTTTAAAACGTTTTTACTATTTTAAAGGTATATGGTTTAAAGTCATTTATACCCTTGTTTGACTTTTTATAAGAGTTTTATAAAGGAATCTTTCCGTCGTTTTCCAAACAAGGTGCTTTTAACCTTTTTCGACAGAATTAAGGTAAGAATGTTTTTTAACTTATACGGCGGGTACGGCTATTTTCCACCGTTATAAAATCGTCGAAGCTTCCCTTACAATCTTATAAGAATATTTTCAAAGAAAATGTTTTATTTTATAAATATTTTACTCTTAAATGATTTCAAAATAGAAAGAGATATTTCTCTAAAAAGAGTTTTGATTTCATCTATGTCAACATCCTTTGATGGATTTTATGCTTATTTGAAGTTGATTTATTATGATACAAAACTTCTATATTGTATTGAAGGTTTTGTGATATGTTTTGACTGTGGATGTTTTATTTTTTATACCATTCATAGTTTATGGATGAAGTATTTACATTTCGTATGCTAGTTTTAATACGAATGTTTATGTTATGTTTAAACCTTTTCATATGGGAATGCATTGGAATTAATATGTGACAGGTGGAGCCCGTAATAGCTCCTCGATGCATCGGTAGGTCTCACGAGACAAAACTAGTGTCTTGGAACAAGGTCTTGGAAAAATCTTATTTGTAGTCTTGGCACGAGGCCTTGGCTATGTGGTTATGATAGTCTGACATTATGCATTCCATCATTATGAAAGTGGTTATTGATATTGCATGTGATTATTCGATTAGTAGAATATCCATGTGAATAAGTAAATGGCATTATTTAATTTTATTTTTGCCATACTATGTTGAAGTTCAAGTTTAAAAGGCTTTTGTTTTAGTTATACATTGCCTTAAATGTTTATTCTTATTTATGAAAGTTTCTGCTATATTGTTATCCTTACTGGGCATTTGAGCTCACCCCTTTTCTATGTTTTATTTTTCCCAGGATGTGAAGAAGTAAATTATGAATGACCTGCAGGGATATTATGAGGGGATAATAGTGTGGTCTATGGATACAATATGTTGTTGTAGTAGTTTTTCACTTTATGATGTAATGTAAAACTTTATGAATATATCTAGTGTTTCCAAGGCTACTAAACCAATCGGTTCTTTCGAGATTTGATCTTTCTTGTGATCATGCCAATGTTATGTAATAATGCACTGACTCTGGGTAATTGAGTTCGGGGCGTTACAGTTGGTATCAGAGGAATTTTAGTACAAACCTTGGAATCTATATTTAGATAAACTCTGATTAGAGCACGTAGACCTAAGATGAACTTTGAAGATTAGTATAGAAGAACTTCCTAGAATTTTTGTATTGTAGAGATTTTGTGAGTTTTCCGAGCAATACATCCTTTTCTGGATACGAGCAGGTAGAGGTGGCTCTGGCACAGATGTACCTAGGGGTAAAACACGAAAACACCGCTTTGAGCTAGACTCAAACGGGAACTGGTGCACGATAACGGGTCTTGCTACACTCTTGGTTACGACACTCCCGGGGGATATGCTTAGGATAACTCTCACTTTCTTTATAAATCATTATGAAGGGTTTATGAGTATATACTTCCTCAAAGAAAACATTTTTTATGATTATGGATTATATCCATAAATAGTTCAATTTATGTTAAGTGTTTTATAAGTTTGGAATTATGTATTTTGATTCATAAACTGATCTAGTTTATGCCATTGTTTAGAAATAGTGCCTAGTGGAAGAAATGGAAACCGTATCAATGCACGCACTCCATGTAGGGATTTCCCTCCTGATCAAGATAATTATAGTGGAGTCAGTGATGCAACTAGTGCTGATCAGCTAATCACCATACTGGGACAACTCACTCAGGTTATGAATAATAACCTTACCCGTATGGAGCACCCTAATCCGCAGCGTGGAGGATCAATGTTAGATCGATTCATGAGACAACAACCACCAACATTCAATGGGAGTACAAATCCCTTAGTATCTGAGCAATGGATAAATTCCCTAGAGAAAATATTTCAGGCTTTGGGGAATAGTGAAAGGGAAAAAGTTATCATGGCAGTTTACCGCCTCACTGGAGATGCTGATCAATGGTGGTCATTGATTCAAAACATGAAGGAAGATGATGAAGTATAAAATATGGAATGGAGGGAGTTCAAAGATCTGTTTTTAGAAAAATATTTTCCTCGTGACCATCGAGCAGATATGGAAAGGCAATTTCTGAGTCTGAGACAAAAGGAGGATGAGAATATCGCAAAGTATGAGGCTAACTTTACAAGGTTAGCAAGGTATGATGGAGATTATATACGTAACCCAAGAAGTAAGATTGATCGTTTCTTTGATGGGTTAAAACCATTTCTCCGTCGAGCATTATTCTCACAATTCTTCTCATCGTACGAAGACATTGTCTCATGTGCTATCAAGACAGAGAAAGAATTCTCAAAGTCTTATGACTTTAAAGCAAAGCAAGAGAAGAATAGATCTACTGATCAATCTGGGAATGTAAATAAGGGGAAGAAGGGAAAGGTTGAATATCCATCCTGTGGTAAATGTGGGAAGAAACACCCCGGTACTTGCTTGAAGGGAATGGGTGTCTGTTACAAGTGTGGTGAAAAAGGCTACCAAGCTCATGATTGCAAAGGGAAGAAGGAAGCTACCAATGTTCAGTGCTACAATTGAAGGGAGATGGGACATTATACAAATTAATGTCATAATCGTTAGGGGAACTTACCTAAGAATAGTCCAAGGGATCAAAGCCAAGCTTTTGCTATCACTACTGCTGAGCTAGAAGCTCCAAAAGACGTAGTGGCAGGTAATTTAATGGTTTCATCAAGTTTAGCAAATGCATTATTTGATTCTGGATCATTGCATTGTTTCATATATTCCCAGTTTTCTAAGAAAATTAGATATTTCCAATTTGATTTAACAAGGGAGTTGTCAGATAAAACTCCTAAGGGAAGTATCATTGCAACAAAGTTTTGTGAATCAGTTCCCATTAGAGCACATAAATGTTCTTTATCTGCTGATCTCATCGTCATACCTATGATTGAGTTTGATATAATCCTCGGTATAGATTGGCTTTCAGACTATGATGCGAAGATTTATTGTAAGAAGAAGGAGGTTACGATTTTTGATGATGATGATAAGGAACACCTTAACTTTAGAGCAGAATCGTCACCACCTAATTCTTATCTAGATCCACCCCCAGTAGCTCAATTAAATTCAATTATTGGGGAGGAAGAGAAATAAATGATAGTGGGTGAGGAAAGGAATGTTCAAATAGAGGATGTACCTGTTGTGAAAGAATATGTAGATGTATTTCCAGAAGATTTACCTGGACATCCTCCAGATGAGAAGTTGAGTTTTCCATTGATTTAATTCCTAGATCAAGGCCTATATCGAAGACCCCTTATAGAATGGCCACTATGGAATTAGTCGAACTAAAGAAACAACTATAGGAATTGAGTAATAAGGGATTTATTTGCCCTAGTGTTTCTCCATGGGGAGCCCCTATTCTTTTTGTTAAAAAGAAAGATGGATCTATGAGGTTATGTATCGACTACAGGGAGATCAATGCTATACCAATAAACAATAAGTATCCTCTAACTCGCATTGATAATTTATTTGACAAACTGTATGGAGCTCAATACTTTTCAAAGATTGACATTTGATCTGGATACCATCAGTTGTGTGTAAATAAGGAAGACATTCCGAAGACAGCATTTTGAACCAGGTACGGGCATTACAAGTTTACTGTAATGCCTTTTGGATTGACTAATGCACCCTCTGTATTCATGGATCTAATGAATAGAGTTTTCAAGGAATATCTCGATGAATTTGTGGTGGTATTTATTGATAATATCTTGGTATACTCCAAAAGATACGAAGATCATGAAAATCACTTGCGCATTATCCTGAAGACTCTGAGAAGACATGAATTATATGGGAAGTTTAGCAAGTGTGAATTCTGTCTTCATAAGATTTCTTTTCTTGGCCATATTGTCTCTAAAGATAGAATCTCTATTGATCCTTCTAAGACCAAGGCAATCCAAGAATGGCTAGCACCTACGAATATAACTGAGGTTCGTAGTTTTATTGGTTTAGTAGGTTATTATCGACGTTTCGTCCAGAATTTTGCCCGATTGGCTAACCCATTAACGAAGCTCACACGTAAAGGGGTTAAATTTGTTTGGAAAAAAGAGTGTGAAGAATGTTTCTAAGAACTGAAGAGAAGATTAGTCAATTCTCCTATATTGACTCTACCATCGGGGAATGATGGGTTCGTTATTTATAGTGATGCATCGAAGAAAGGACTTGGTTGTGTCCTTATGCAGAATGATAGGGTTATTGCCTATGCATCACGACAGTTGAAAATTCATGAGCAAAACTATCCTACTCATGATCTCGAGTTAGCAGCTGTGATCTTTTCTTTGAAGATATGGTGGCACTACCTCTATGGTGAAAAATGTGAGATTTATACTGATCACAAGAGTTTGAAGTATATTTTCTCACAAAAAGAACTCAACATGAGGCAAAAGAGATGGCTTGAATTACTCAAGGATTATGATTGTACGATACACTACCACCCGGGGAAAGCAAAAAATGTGGCAGATGCTTTGAGCAGAAAAGATCATGGAGTTTTGAACAATATGAGAATTGAAAGGGATCCAATTTTCATGGATCTAGTGAAGATGGACATGGGAATAACCAGGGAAGGTGAAACATCAATGATTTTTCAAATGGTTGTCAACCCATATTTACTAGAAAATATTAAGAGTTCTCATACCGATGATGAAGAATTTCAAAAGAAGATTAAAGCTGTGAATGATGGGAGATTGAGAGACTTTGTGTATGAAGATGGAATTTTGAAATTCGGGAAGAGACTTTGTGTTCCCGATATACCTGATCTAAAAAGAGAATTGTTGGATGATGCTCATAGTTCCAATTTCTCTATACACCCTGGGAGCACCAAAATGTATAGAGATTTGAAGGAACATTTTTTGTGGGATAACATGAAGAGGGAGATTGATGATTTTGTGTTAAGATGTATGGTTTGTCAACAAGTGAAAGCTGGAAGGAAACAGCCTGGAGGAGTCATGCAACCTCTTCCCATACCGGAGTGGAAATGGGACAATATTACGATGGAATTTGTCATGGGACTACCAAAGACTCCTAAAAGGAACGATGCAATATGGGTTATTGTTGATCGTCTTACCAAGTCAGCACATTTTCTTGCTATAAGAGAAGATCTACCACTGGAATGTCTAGAAAGACTATATATTAATGAATTTGTGAGACTTCATGGAGTACCCCTATCGATTGTTTCTGATCGTGATCCTCGTTTTACTTCAAGATTCTGGAAGAGTCTTCAGAAATCCCTGGATACTGAACTTCATTTGAGCACTGTCTACCACCCTCAAACAGACGGACAATCAGAATGAACTATTCCAACCTTAGAAGACATGTTGAGATCCTGCTCACTTGACTTTCAGGGTACTGTGGGATCAATATTTACCTCTGGTAGAATTTTCCTATAACAATAGCTTCCATTCGAGTATTCAGATGGCACCATATGAGAAGCATTATATGGAAAGAGATGTCGTACACCAACCTGTTGGGATGACGTTGGTGAAAGAAAACTTGTAGGCCCAGAACTAGTGGAGGAAATGATGGAAAAGGTGAAGGTAATCCAAAATCACATCAAGCAGCTCAAAGTAGGCAGAAGAGCTATGCCGATAATCGAAGGAAGGATTTGGAATTTCAAGTCGGTAATCATGTTTTCCTGAAGGTATCTCCATGGAAGGGAGTCATACATTTTGGTAAGAAAGGTAAATTGAGTCTCAGGTACATCGGACCTTTCGAAATTCTAGAACGAATTGGGCAGTAGCTTACTGATTGGCAATGCCGCCAAGTCTCTCCAAAGTTCACGATGTGTTCCACGTATCTCTATTGAGGAAATACATGCCTGACCCAATGCATGTACTCACCTATGAGGAATTAGAACTGGAACTCGATCTTTCTTATTGCGAAAAGCCCGTCAGGATTCTTGATACGAGAGAACAAGTACTGAGAAACCGGACGACGCGTCTGGTAAAAAGTTTTGTGGAGAAACCATAAGATGGAAGAGGAAACGTGGGAACCCGAGGAACTTATGATGAAGAACCACCTGAGTCTTTTCATGTGGTAGTATTCTAGAAATTTTGAGGATGAAATTATTTGAAGGAGGGGAGAATGTAACACCCCAAGCTTCTACGGTATGATTCTCTTTGAATAATGCAATATTGTGTGTTGTACGCAACATCGAGTTCTAACACACCACAACCAATCAAACTAGCCGTTATGAATAGTAATACCTACTTTTTGAAATTTTATAAATTTTATCTCTCAAAATGGACTTCATTTTTGGATTTGGAGTATCGAATTTAGCCTAAGGTTAAATTTTGGTACTTTTCGAATAAATTTAATATTTTGATGAATAGTGAAAATTACTAAATTTTAATTAAAAACAACTTTTTTAATCAAAATAATTAATAGTGATAAATTATGAATTTGAGTGGTTTTAAAGTATATTTAGAATATATTTTTACCATTTAATACAATGTTGTTCATTGGACATAATTCCGCAATTAAACAGAACATAAACAAGTATCAATCTTTTGATAGTTATTATATCTTAAAAACACGCTTTTTGTTTTGACAGCGGGAATTAATTTTAAATTAATTTCTGCCACTTCTGTGTTTTGAATTTGGAAAAATGGATTCCATATTTGGAATCAGGATGTTCAAATTGTGTAAATAGGTAACTTTTATTTTTAGACATTTTGAATAATTACTTCGGTAAATATTTTATTTACCATGGTTAAAGGGTAAATCCGGTAAATAAGGGTTAAAAAATAATATTATAATAATAACAAAATTACCCTAAAACGTGTCTTAACCTTATTGGTTGATACATGTCCGACCATGGGCATCTTTGGGTCGATTTTGGGACCCCATGGTGTCACTTGTAAGTGATAGGGACACTTTATTTTAATTAAGTTAAAATGAATACAAAAATGACACAAGCATATATCTCTTAGAAAAACAATTTTTACATAGGGTTATATATGTAGGATTTTCGACTATAAATATTCATTAGAAATATAAAAAGATTTCCTACATAATGGTATTTTATTTATAATTTTTATACATTAAATAATTTAATTTATATATGACACAATGGTGATGTAGTAATTACCATAATAGTGAAAAATTAAAATGATTGATATTGTAGATACCCAAATAAATATAATTTGAGACTTTTTATGAATTAAACTAATTTTATAGGTTAATATGACATGTTAGGATTGATTTAATTAACTTTGTTTGAATTAATAATTCTGTTATGATTTTTACAAAAATCAATTATTGAATAGTGTCAAAATTGACATAAAAGAGTTTTTAAACCAAATATTATATTATTAATTGATATTAAATTCCTAAAAATCTAAGGTTTGGCCAAGAGACTTATATAATGATAGTTGTATCATTAATGGACCACTTGGGGGTCTCTTGTATGTTTATAGTAAGTTTATTAACCATATAATATAAAATACAAAGAGACATTGTAAAAGTGAAACTAATTAACTAAGAGTTAATACTTAAAGATAAGGTTAATATAGTGACCCAAACCTGTCTAAATTCTATTGGATGAGTGGTTTTCGACCTATACCCACCTTAACTTTTAAATAATACACTTTGGAGCCATTATAAACCGAATATGAATTTATTATAAAATAATATTTCTAGCTTTTCCAAAGGTGCCCCTCACCCCTCTTATAAAAGGGCACTCTCCGTTCTCATTAACTCACACCTTCAAAGCCTTTTGTTTCGGCCAACCTCTGCCCAAATACTCTCTCAACTTCCCTCACTTCATCCTATAGGTCTTCCTTTAGTCATAAATCCAACTTAAGGAGCTCTTTTGATCAAATCAAAAGGAAGAGCCCGAAGAAGAGGTAATGATTTCACCACCCGTTTTCAAGTTCCTTTCTTCTTCCACTTCTTCTTTCTTTGTTATTACCATTATAAAATAATAAATCCCGTATATTATATATACTGTGATGTTATTATAAATATGGTACAATCATATTCAGTATTCTATCCATCCTTGAATAACATGTCACCATACGTGCGTACGTACGGCTTACCGTCTCCACGTCGTGGTGTAATTGTTATTCAATAAATTATTATTTGGATGGGTATAATAATTATGTGTAATTCATGTAAATAGTAAATGTAACATGATAATGATTCTGTATATATGATATACCATCCAATTATATATTATTTTAATATCAAAAGAATGATATTGTCGCTCGTGCGTACGTACGGACTACCGTCTCCACGAACGCGATGAGATTCATTCTCCATCGTATCCATTCAAGTATAATTCTCATTTGATGATTAATAATAGTATCTAAGGACTTGATATAATTTTGTATATGATTAAGATACAACCTATCCATGACAAACACGACTTACGTAACAAAACATATAAAAGAAAACGAGTAAGTTAACACCGAAAACAACGATAATACTAAGATATTATTAACAAATCAATGTTAAAAGATCATATATGATATCATATTAATGTATATGATTCTTGTATAATTTAATAACAATTATTTCACCATTATATAGGAGGTTAACCTACCCCCAACCAAGGAAAAGTACAAGGTAAGGTTTATTTCACAATCTCTTCCTTATCCAAGGTTGTTTATACATAATAATCTATTGGGATCTCTTTATCATCCACATCTCTGTTTCTTAAAAATGTATTTCAAAACATTTTTACTATTTTAAAGGAATATGTGTTAAAGTCATGTATACCCTTGTTTGACTTTTTATAAGAGTTTTATAAAGGAATCTTTCCGTCGTTTTCCAAACAAAGTGTTTTTTAACCTTTTCGACAGAATTAAGGTAAGAATGTTTTTTAACTTATATGGCGGGTACGGCTATTTTCCACCGTTATAAAATCGTCGAAGCTTCCCTTAAAATCTTATAAGAATATTTTCAAGAAAATGTTTTATTTTATAAATATATGACTCTTAAATGATTTCAAAATAGAAAGAGATATTTCTCTAAAAAGAGTTTTGATTTCATCTATGTCAACATCCTTTGATGATTTTACGCTTATTTGAAGTTGATTTATTATGATACAAAACTTCTATATTGTATTGAATGTTTTGTGATATGTTTGACTGTGGATGTGTTATTTTTATACCATTCATAGTTTATGGATGAAGTATTTACATTTCATATGCTAGTTTTAATACGAATGTTTATGTTATGTTTAAACCTTTTCATATGGGAATGCATTGGACTTAATATGTGACGGGTGGAGCCTGCTATAGCTCCTCGATGCATCAGTAGGTCTCATGAGACAAACTAGTGTCTTGGCACAAGGCCTTGGAAAAATCTTATTTGTAGTCTTGGAACGAGACCTTGGATATGTGGTTATGATAGTCTGGCATTATGCATTCCATCATTATGAAAGTGGTTATTGATATTGCATGTGATTATTAGATTAGTAGAATATCCATGTGAATAAGTAAATGGAATTATTTCATTTTATTTTTGCCATACTATATTGAAGTTCAAGTTTAAAAGGCTTTTGTTTTAGTTATACATTGCCTTAAATGTTTATTCTTATTTATGAAAGTTTCCGCTATATTGTTATCCTTACTGGGCATTTGAGCTCACCCCTTTTCTATGTTTTATTTTTCCCAGGATGTGAAGAAGTAAATTATGAATGACCTGCAGGGATATTATGAGGGTATAATAGTGTGGTCTATGGAGACAATATGTTGTTGTAGTAGTTTTTCACTTTATGATGTAATGTAAAACTTTATGAATATATCTAGTGTTTCCAAGGCTACTAAATCAATCAGTCTTTCGAGATTTGATCTTTCTTGTGATCATGCCAATATTATGTAATAATGCACAGACTCTGGGTAACTAGGGTCGGGGCGTTACAACACCACCCCCACCACCTGGACCCCACCCCCACCCCCGGGACACCACCCAACCACCTGGACCCCCCTGGACACCTCCACCCCCATGGACAGTCCCCAACCACCCTGGACACCCCTAACCCCCTGGACACCCCCCCCAATCCCCTAAACTTCCCCCCCACTCCCCTAGACACCACCCCACTCCCCTGGACACCCCCCATGGACACCCCCCATGGACAGCCCCCAACCCCCTAGACAGCCCCCCCCCCCCAACCCCCTAGACCCCCCCCCCCTCCTAGACACCACCCCACCACCTGGACACCCCCCCCCCACCCCCTGGACACCCCCACCCCCATGGACAGCCCCCCCAACCCCCTGGACAGCCCCCCACCCCCCTGGACACCACCCCACCCCCCCCTGGACAGCCCCCCAACCCCCTGGACCCCCCCCCCCCACGGACACCACCCCCACCCCCACGGACACCCCCACCCCCCTGAAAACCCCCTACCCCCTTGTAAATCCTCCCCCAACCCCCTGAACACCCCCACCCCACCCTAGGCAACCCCCCCCCCCCCCCGGACACCCTCATCCCCCAGACACCCCCACCCCCTGGACACCCCCTACCCCCTTGGACAGCCACCCCCAACCCCTTGAGCAGCCCCCCAACCCCTTGAATTGTGAATTGAATTCTTTATGTATTTAATTAACTTGTGAATTATGTGTTAATGGTGTATGGGTATACTTTTTGTATGGGTATACTTTTTGTATGTGTATACTTGTTGTAATTACCTTATGAATTATGTGTTAATTCTGTATGTGTGTAGAGGGTAATTAAATACAGAATTTGAGGTATTCAGAATTCTATATGAATTATGTGTTGTTTGAATTCTTTATGAATTCATACAGAATTCTGTATGTATTCTATAGGTATTGAGAATTGTGTATGAATTCTGCACAAGGGAGGCAGGGTTGCTGGTGGAAGCTGGTGGAAGTGTTGCAGCTGCACAGGGGGAGGTCGGCTTGCTGCTGTAGGTATATAAAGGTTATGCCAATCGTTTAGAACCGTTGGTGTATCTGTAAAAACAGAACTTATACCAACGGTTTTATGTAAACCATTGGTAAAATTATATACCAACAGTTTACAAATTATTAGTATAGGTATATTTACTTGATATTTACCAACGGTTTGTGGGAAACTGTTGGTAAAAATCTATACCAATGGTTATAAACCGATGGTTTAGAGATGATTTTTGATATTACCAATGGTTTTAAACTGTTGTTAAACATTTATACCAATGGTTTCAATGAACCGTTGGTATATACTCTATTTTTCAGACATATCCCAACGGTTCTCATAGAACCTTTGGGATATGTTTATCCCTGCGGCTCAAGACCCAATGGTTTGGACAACCGTTGGTATAATTTATATCAACGGTCGTCCAACATTTACCAATGGTTTTAAATTGTTAGTAAATATGAATTTTCTAGTAGTGTAGTTAGGGTTACTACCTCTATTTACCACTAGGTCGATATAGTTGGGCACCCTTTACTTGGTACCCAACTACATCATCCTTGCAGCATCGGGCAGGTGTTAGACTCTATTTGCAGGTCGACCTTTTAGCAGAGCCCTATGTTTTTAATAAACAGTCGCTAACTTGCTCCCCACCTGTTGGATGTATAGACCAGAGGTGATCCAATGAGATATGTTTATCCTCAATAATCTACTCTAATAGTGACACAACTAGTGGATCAAGTGCTTGTTGAGTTCCTTCCAAATGGGTTTCTCACTCACCAAATAGTATACTCTACTGGTGCACTGATGTCAGTTGTTGGTACAATCATCTGTTTTCTAGCTTTTTTCAACTCATCCACTCACAATTGTTTCCAGTTTATGATTTCCATAGCCCAACCACTTCCACCATAAACGCTGACAGAGCGGTTGGAGTGGATATGGCCTAGTTCTACTACCTCTACTACCAATATTATACTAATTTACCCCAAAAAGTATCATAGGACTATTAGATAGAGTAGATGAAACTACCCCCCACCTTCATCACTACCATATGGAAGGTGGAAGCACTATTATAAGAGTATTGACAAGTCCACTCCCCCCATCATATATATATTCGTGAGGTAGTGTCAGTGAATGATCCATGAAACTGATGACCAATCATCCGGTACTTAAACATTATGGTGGTGATTCTAACCTTTTGACGCACAGTGTGCAACTCAACCCCAGCTACTATATATATATGTATATGTATATGTGATTAAGATGTGCGATATGCTAACCAACCCAATTCCAGCAATGTTGAACAGCTCATGTACTCTTCTAATAGTGAACTACCAGAGTACCCGATCCATCCAGGCACCCAACCATTTCATGGGGAATCCTCAGTACTCTTTTAATAGTCTATCAACATTATTAGAAGAGTACTGATGACCTCCACCTTGTGCCATTTCGGCACATGGAAGGGTGATCAGTACTCTTCTAATAGTAAACTACCATGGAAGGGAAGGCCAACCTCCACCAACCAGTACTTAAACCTTATGGTCATGTTCATCGGAATTTCACTGTCAGTCCAATAGACCTCTCACTCTAGAGTACCCCCATCAGAAAAAGGATAGTTAAGGGACTGATTCATTCAACACTTTCAACCACCCATTGAAACCATGATCTACTTCTAGTGCTCCCCATGGAAATTGGATTGAAATAGTATACTCATGTTAGCATTCTCTCTTCTAAGAAAACCCTAGGTGTAGTACCCAAGGCCCTACCATATATCAATAGAACATCCCGCTACTAACAGCACCATCGTTGTCATATTCATGATGGAATCCTCCCATCACTTTGGTGTACCACTTATAGACTCGTGACATTTTTTGTTTGAACTTACCCATGACTAGTGAGCTATGACACTTTTGATCATCTGTGTATGGCTACTTCCAAGTCGACCGCCTGAACCAGCTCTGATACCCCCACTTCCTTGAGCACTAAGATAGTTTCTTGGGGACCTTAGCTAACGATATGAGCTCTTTCCCTCTCAAAAGTGGATCTTGGCATCGCAATGTCTGTCTTATACCACTGATACCAGATCAGTATTTGAATAGAGTACCCATGGAGTCGAACAGCTCCTAGAATCACATATCCATTGCCAATTCCAACGCACCAGCACCCTCTACCTTGGGCCATTTTGATTTTAGGTATGCACTACTGAAATAGCTTTCGTGGAAAACAAGTTATCCCCAGTCTTGGTTGGACTATCATCTTTATCCAACAGTCGTTCCAGTATTTTGCCACATACTTGGGCTCGGTCCACCACTACCAACTAGCAAGTGACCACCTGCCTATGGCTAGCTCGATCGGTTTCGGTTCTAAATGCAGTATGTCCCAAAATTAGTAAATTTGATGTGATGAATTCAAAAATGAAGTTTATTTTACATATTTAAAATTCTAATATTCGCAGAGATTTGTTACAATATAATTATATGTGGTGTATAATAAAAATTTTATGAAAAACTAGTTCATGGAAGATTTTTGAGTTATTATAAATATTGTGTTTCTTTATACTGAGTTGATCTCTAAGCAGTGAGCTAACAAATATTCTAGAGTATGAATAAGCTTAACATATCTTTAGAGTAGGTTTTCTAAGATGATATGTGTAGACTCACAAGAATTTGACTTGAAAGAGGGGAGTAAAATCATGAGGTCATGATAACGTCAATGATGGTTGTCGAAATTTAATTACACAGGCATGTGGAAAAGTGGTTTAAAGAGTTTTTCTAAAAATATAGCAATGGTGACAAAAGATAAAATTAAACCCTCCTTATTGTGTGAAAATATTACTGAATGCAGTGACGACCAACATGTCAATTTACAAAATTAAGTCGGTGGTGAAATTATAGAAATTAAAAAGATGAGTGGAATGCCATAAAAAAGGAGATAATTCTGGGTAGAGTGGAGGCATAGTAGAATGATATAACAACAATGAAAAATTGGAGGAAGCTCGTAATGGAGAGAAAATTGACTCCAACAGAGAAGATTTCTCTCTCTATTTTCTTGTTTCTTCGATTCTTATTTCTCTGCAATTAATTATTTGAATTCTATTGTTTGTTTTTATTTGATCATGTGTAACTAAACATTTTTTAGAGGAATTGGAATGAGTTGAGTTTAATCTTTTTCCATGATCCATGCTTAGTTTATTTCTTAGAGGTATATGTTCTTCCTTATTTTATTCACCATCAATTTCATCCTTGTAAGGGCCTGAATCCGTGTAGTCTAACCCTTTTTGTGTGTTTATAAAGCTTGTGGTGCTCGGAGGAGGTCTGGAGTGAGTCTAGAGGGATTCAGTTTCTAAAAGCTGGAAGCAGGGTGAATACACGACGTGTAAATGTTTCACGTCATATATTCACATTTCATGGCATGTGTCAGTTTGGTTCATAGCCTGAAAGTTATTCATAGCTTGCTTGAGGACGATTCACAGGGTGTTACATAATGTTTAAAAATTCAGGATTAATCAGTTTGAGGAGACATATTTTTCGGTCAGATCTGAAGCTTGACATTTACACGATGTGAATGGGTTTCACACCATATAAATCCCATGTGAAGTGTGCCTTTAAATGTTGAAGGGCCTCTGATTTTTCCTCAAACCTATGGCCTTCTCTTGTTTTCCAAGCAGTCGGTGACCCTATCTCTAGGTTATTTGGGATTCCATCGATGGAGATTGATGTGGTTATGTTTTCACACTTCTTGCCACATTCTTTTTCACTTTTTCTTCTCATTTTGGTATTAAAATAATGTATTTTATGTAATAGTTAACAATTGTTGTATTTTGTTTATGAAATTGTTAAATTTATGTCTTTGTGTTAAAATCATGTATTTTAGTGTTTAATTTTGTTATTTTTGATAATTTTAAAATTAATTTTTATTATAAAACACTTTTAAGGAAAAAGTGAGAAACCAAGAAGTCCCTAAATTAATTTTTCATTTTTTTTATTCTTTCATTTTTTTTCTCATTTCTTTTGATTTTTAAAATAATTAGATTATTAATTCTTTAATTTGATTAATTATTTTGTAAATAAATAATTCACTTTTGTTTTTTGATTCTCTAAATAATTAATTAATTTTAATAATTTAATTCAATTATTTAATTATTTTAATATTTAATTTTACTTTAATTCTTTCATTTCATTAATTCTTTAATTAGTTAATTTGTCAAATGACTTTTGCAAACCGAATTCAATATCACAGTCGATGAAATCCACAGATTGAAGATAAAAAAACATCTTGTAGAACCTTCAACGGATTTCAAATTCAAAGAATATCTGAAAATCAGAACCACTGATTGTTACCAGATCCAAAGTTCCGAACCAGACCCATCTTGAACTCAGATCTGCACCGCACCCTGAGCCGGCCACCGTTGAAGATCCTGCGCACCGCTGCGAGCTGCTCAACCCCTCTCCCCTGCTTCTTCGCCTCTCCCTTCAATCCGGCCGAGCCGCCGCTGGCCGCCATGACCTCCGAGCCTCCCGCCGCCCCTGCCCTTCCTCACGGCGCCGTCGAGCCGACCCCTCACTCTCCCCTTCTCTCCTCTCGCTCGAACCCTAGCCCCTTCCCCTTTCCTCCTCCTATGCTCGCCTCCTCTTCCCCCTTGTTCATTTTGTTTGTTTTTTGTTTTTTTATTAAATAATAATAGATAATAATAATAATAAATATTCTTATATATATAATATCAAGTAATCATATTTTATAATAGTAAATAAAAATAAAAATATATAATAGTTGTAATATATATTTATATATATATACACATATTTTAGTAATATTAAATATTTCTAATTAAAATTTTTATTTAATATTTATTTATATATATATTAATAATAGTAGGACTATGTTAATTTAGGTATATTTTTATTAGTATTTATGTTTTATTATATATATATATATAGTTACTTTGTTAATACGTTCTGACGCTTCGTGTGTGTTTTCTGTTATGCACAGGGAAAGCTGCTCGTGGAGGCGGTGATAAATGAAGGTAATCGTGGGAAAGTGCGAAGGGTAACCATTTTTTTTAAAGAGATTAGGTATACTCATTGGGAACTCACTGAAAGACGATGACAGGCGTGTCAATGACATGCCAGGTGGATTGATTGTTTCTTGTTAGTGTAGTTTTACTGCATCTTTCTTTTTTTGTGGAAATTTTCTGAATAAGAGGATCATGTCCTCTCCTATCCAAAATGGGGGGACACTCCACAGACTTCACTCCACACCATCCATCCACACCTCCTGGACTATGAATCGTCTTCGACCTGGTGACGGGACCTTGCTCCTTCATCATCCTACATCCTTCAACTCTCTGTTTTAGTTTTTGTTTCATTTTTGTACTCTGTAAATACATGTGCTGCTTCTTTTGTTGAATCGAGTTGTGTGTTTGTTTTGTATTACGATGTATGTGTTGTTCATGTTCATTCTTCCTCGTCTCGTGTTGTGATATGAAATCTCTCCAGTTATGGAGGTCTAATTTATGAGGCTAGATCCAGGTTATGAAACCTGACACAACTTGGAGATCTGCATATCATTGTGATCACCATTTTCTTCTTCACCTCAGTAGATCGTGAATGTGAATTGGGGTGTGCATGAACACATTCTTTCATTGGATTAGTTTCTACTTTCTCACCTCATATCTTCTCCACTTCCAATCTCAAATTCTCCCAACTGAGCAATTGAGATGGGATGTGTAATCTGACGAACTCAATAGGCTCATTCTGATTAGTGACATCCTAGCCATAATGATTCGGTTGAGGGAATTAGTTTTCAATTCGGAGGAATGGTCGAGCACTGAAGACTTTTGGTGTTTGATTGTTTACTATACAGGTGAGATAGGTGTGTGATCTGATCCATCATTCATACATTGAGTGGGTTGATAGTTGTTGATTCATTTCTTAAGTTGATCGATGATAGGGAGTCGAGGGTGAATTTTCCTGGATTTGGTTTTGTTCTTGCTGACTGTTTTATCTATGTCTTCTGTCTTTTCTTGTTCTTTGTTTTGTTTTTTTTTTCTCTGTGTTTCTTCTATTAGTATTTTGTTATTTCACTATTTTTTCTCCCTTGCTGTGTTTTTCAACATTGTTTTCATTTATTTTTGTTTGATGTTTTCAAAATATTAGGAAAAGCACAAAAAGATTTTTCAGAATGACCACTTAAGCATTCAACACTACTTCCTTGACAGCGACTCCGATGTTAGCTAGTGTGTTATATCTTGGGTTTTATAAACGTAAACTTGATTGTCCTCACGATAAGGACGACATCAAATTTTGGCATCATTGCCGGGAGACAAAGTTTTCCTGAGTGGTTTTTCTATTTTTCTTTAAAAAAAATATAAAAAACAAACAAAACAAAAAAATGAAACAAAATGTCCACTATCATCTCTTTTGGTAATTATGATAATGATCTGTATGATTTTTCTAATGTGAAAGCATATTACGATGATGTATCAATGTTTCAATTTTGGTTATAGACTCAACCAATAGGAGAGCCTTCATATTCTACAAGGGCTATGACTCATCAAATAAAAAAAACAGTATGCACAGAGGTTCAACCAAGCTAAGAGGGGCCGAGAGGGAAAAAAACTTATGAAGAAAGATTTTTTGGATTCTAAAAGAATCAATGACTTCCTTAGACCAGCCTACCTAGCTCCAGATGATCACAAGATCAGGTAGAACCCCAACAACCCACTGTAGTTACACCTTCTAGAAAACAACTTAAAAGAAAGGAAAGAAGAAACAAAATGAGAACCAAGAAGATGGAGCTTCCAACATTTGAGCTTGGAAAACCCTCTGACATGCTGTTGGAAGTTCATGAGATATATCCAAAATCTATCTTTAAGTGTTGGAAGGAGATGGAACAAGCAGAGATTGAAGAATCTTGGCACAAATTGGGTGATCAATTTATTTTCAGCACTTCATTTGATAATTTAACGTGCTTTAAATTGTGTAATGATTTTTCCTTATTTCCACAGGACGAGCTAGCATATGTCATCCTTGACTTCTCCTTGGAGGACACCACATCAGATATAATTTTTCTTAAAGAGAGGCTGGAGGAGGTTGACTACCTCACTCCTGCCACATACATACTCCCAGGAGCTCTGGATACCCTTGTAGAAGAACAAACTACATTGTTCAAGGGAGTTGACATTTTTTTGAAGAACCTATTTTTGATTTTATTGAATCTAATATTAATTATGTTTCTCACACTATAGGTATTTAATATGTATTCCATATTTGTGATCTCTTGGAGAGTGAGGAAGTTGAAGCTGCATCTGCTGAGGAGCTAATGGAACTCCCAATTCTGGATAAAAATTTCAGTTTGGGAATTTTTGTTGAGGAAGAGATATTGTAGATATGAATAGAACCAAAAGTGGATGTTGACACATTTTTTTGTTTTTTAAAAAGAATATTCTGAATTTATTTAACCATAAGACAAGTCACATCCAAGATTTACAACATTAACACCCCTGCACACCCAACATCAAGTAGCAGATGAGGGGCAGTACCACTACATTTTAATCTCCCATCTAGTACTCTACATGAGGTACTCCACTTCTAATGTCAAATCCATGACTTTTTTAAAGTCATTTTTCATTTAATTTCCATTCCTGATTTGTTTTGGTGGTTTACCATGCATTTTGGTGGAAATGGTGGGTTTTGAAAATTTGGGCCAAACCGTGAGCCCATTTCCAGATTTTAAAACCAATATTGTTTCTTTTATAACTACTTAATTTTTCACCATTTTTCATCCATTACAATTCATTCATGGAATACCCTAACCTATTAACACCACCATGTCAATTTGGAGCCTCTAGAAATCCATAATCATGGTGTATTTGGGTTTTTACTTAAGGTATTGGGTCTGCTCGTAAGCTCATTTTCTGCTTTAAATGTTTTTTTAATTATTTAACACCTCCTTCATTTTTTATGGTTTTTTGGTGATTTCACCTCCCCCTATAATCAAATATCCCTAGGATCACCCCTATTATCGGTTTCAGATTTTTGGAGCTCATTTGAACCGTGAATTAGGGTGAATCTTTTCAGGGTTTCTCAAACCGTCCAGATTTGAGAAGGTAACTTGCTTCCTTCATAAATCATTCATTTTTTACTCTTTTCCCACAATTTAAATCCCCAAATTACCTCCTTAGCCTCATTTGAGCCTCACTATTAGGTTTTTTTGCTTGGAAATTCAACATTTGGTTAATTTAGGGAGATTTCTCAAAGATTCCATCAAGTAAGTGTTCCTCCCTTCCATTTCTTCCATTTCCTTAGGGTTTTATCCCTCTTTCTTGATGTTCCAAAGTTTCCAAAAGTAAGGGTTAGAACCTAGGGTTTTATATGGTGTCTTTTTGTTGTAATATTGAGATTTTAGGTTTCTATTCACTTACTTGTGGTGTAGTGGTGGTGCGCTTGATGTTTCGTACCAAGATTTGAGGGTTTCAACTCAAAAGGTAGGTGATTCCATGGTTAACTGTTTCTTGATGAGTTAGTTTGCTTGTTTTACTAGTTTTACATGTTCCCCATATGTTTTGTGTGGTGCGAAAACCGTTTTTTAGGGATTTGGTTAAACATTTAATTTTATAATTTCATTTTTGTTGAAGTTGTGAACTTTTCGAATGTAACACATGTGGTATTTTTTGTGGTAGTTTTGTAAAATATGAAATTGATTTATTTTTTATTGAAAGAGGCTGAAAATTCAGTTTTGTTAATTCCTTAGTTTAATTTGTTCATTGTAAGGGGTTTTTTTTAATGGGTTTGGTGTGTAAAACTTTGTTATACTTCTATAGAGCATTTTATGAAAATGGGTGTTTTCATTTGTATCTTTCATGGTATTATTCAAGGTGATTTTATAACACTTGAAAGTGGTTTTATAAATGTATATAGGGATTCCAATTCTACTTTTTTATTGTTTGGTGTGTTTTTATCCTTGAAATATGGTTTTGAAATGGTTTTTATTAGCAAAGTTTGGGTATACTCTTTAGAATTGTTTTATGAAAGATTTGAATGATTTAATGATTTATGTAAGAGGTAAAACCATATTGGAAAACTATTTTGGAGTGTTTATATTTTGAAATGGTACATTTTAAATGTGAAAGGGTCTGTTTTGTGATGTTTTTCATCTTGGAAATTTTTTATAAAAATGTTTGAAGGATTTACTAAAGTGTGTAAGAGATGTGAAAGTGATGTGGGATGTTTTGTGTGAGTGTGATGTGAAAAATGGATTTTGGTTATGAAAAGGTTATTATGTAACATGTGAGTGGGTTGTTATGTGAGTTTTAATATCTTGGAATAGTTTTATAAAAAATTTAATGGATTTGTGGAAGTGTTAAAGAAATGTGAAAAGTGTTTGGGCTATTTTGGTGCGAGTCAGATTTCAAAATCAATTTGAATGAAAAGTGGACTTTTGTGACTTGTGTGGTATACATGTGGGATTTTTGGTAAATTTTTGATGTGGAAATGATATTTTCATGTGTAAATTATATTTATTGACTTGTTGAACTTGTTTGATCACAAGGGGAAAACCCCGATATCTAGGTGGGTGGGCGTGTGCTAGTCTGCTAGTGAATCCATGGGGTTTGGCCTCAGTTTCACTTAGCAAGATTGACGCTTACAAATCTAACTAAACTATGATGATGATGATTTGGGACCACTAGGTTATGAGTATGTTCCCTACTAGTGGCTCGTTCATGAGAATAAATATTTTTTATGGTTACTCTCACCAAGATACGAGGTATCTGGGACCCACAGCTAGCTAGTTCTTAGGGGTTATTTTCTATTGCTTGTGCTCATTAGATTATTTATACTTAATGTAGGAATATGGTATATTTTATTGTAATATTCAGAAGCTTTGGCATTTATTTTAAAAGTGTTGATTCTTTAAATTAGCCCACTTGAAAACTGATTTTTTTTTAAATTGCATCTTTAAGAAATTGTAACTAGAAATTACATGTTTTTGAAAACTTGCATGCTTTTCTTCTTTCAATGTTTATCGCATGGAATATATTAGTGGTTCTATCCTACTGGGATTTGGATCACACCATACTTACACGTTGTCACAGGTTTGGGTATAAATTTTGTGCCAACAGTTTGGGTTTTTACCGGCCGTTCGTGATGCGGTGTTGTGGAGATGGCTTGAGGGCGGTGCCTCTTGACTTGTGAAGGTTATTGGGATGTAATTATTTGGTTTTGTACATTTTTAATGGTATTTAAACATAGTTTTAACTTATGTAATTCAGTTTTGAAATTTTGTAAAAGACAGTTTTAGTTGAAAAATCCAGATTTGTTTTATTGAGTTCGTTTGTTGTTTAATGTTTATAAACTCGGGTAAATCGTTCCCAAAATTCATTTTATGATACCCGAGCACTTGTTATAGCCAATGGGGATTGGGAACTCCCTTCGGGACTTGTTGTGGGCTGGGTTGGGTGATGGTTTTGATGGTGACCAGATTTGGTTCGTGACAAAATGGTATCAAAGGAGGTTTATGTTAACTGTTTGGGTCATGTTATTTGGGGAACAGTCAGGATAGTCTAGAGTTAGGATTTTAGGGACTTGGCATTCCGGTTATGGGTAGTGTGCCTGATCACCACACCTAGTGATGAGATTCAAGTCACCATGGGAGGTCGGGACTTATCTAATTTCTTTGGTTTTTTTGGTTTGATGATGATTAGGTGAAATGAAAAGAGAGTTGGGTAATGGTCTCAATGAGCTCGCAGGGCCTGACAAGCCATGTGAAGTGAGGGATATTTCCCTATAACACTCTTCGTGATGGTTAAGTGATTGGAATATGGACTCCAACCATGTGTCCAATTCACCCACTGAAGCTAACTCCCCCTCGCATTGTTTTGTGTCCTTTAGTTTTGAAATCTTGGAAGTTCAGTTTTAAAGTAAAAATGACATCGTTTTAAGAAGCGTAAGGTTTTTGTGAAATTATTTTCAAATAAATAGGGAAGGGTTTGATTTTTTTTAAATGGTGGAACTAAAATTTTAGATTTTTTTTTGAATTAGGAAAATGGTGTGTTTACGCCTCTTTTGAAACTAGGAAGTATGTTAAAGTTGGTTTTGAAAAAGTGTTTCCAATAGAGTTTTCTAAACTGTTCAAATGTGTTTTAATAGGATGATATGTTTTGAAATTAATGTGTATGACTTTAAAGTGAGTTTTTAGTTGAATGATTGTGCATTTCTGAAAAGTTTTGTAAGCGGTAATTTGGGTTCGATTTCGTGGTTAGAGGTATTGAGAAAAAGGAAGTATTAGTTGATTGTTTTGGTTTTGAAAAGTGGAAGGAGTTATTATTTTAACCTTTGGTATTTTCATGAGTGACCACATGCATGGGGTTACATGTTATGATGAATGGTTAATGGCATGATTGGATGAGTGTCGGGATGGATCTAAGGAGGGTTCCCGGTGTGGCATGGAAACATGCATGTGTGGGGCCCACAGGGTATCATTGGTGGATACTCTAACTGCTGAACCGTTTGTTTTCAAAGAAATGTTTTTAAAAGGAAAACTTGATGTATTGATGAGTGTTGTGGGATGGTGTGTATTATTTGTTTTTGGAAATGTTGATGTTGTGGAATGTTTTGATTCCAAGAACCCCTCTTGTTTGAACGGTGTTTTGGGTTTCCGTTTGGTCGGTAAGTTGGGTTGAAGGGTTGGTTAGTGGTCTATTCTAAGAAAAGTTTGGGAATAATTTATGGTGGTTCCCCTCATCTGTTTGGATATTTTTGTGGTATTTCTTAACCAATGGACCAGGTTGGTTGGGTCCTTGGGTTCTCTCGTTGGATAAGGTACGCCCCAATTAAGGGTTAGTGCACAACTGAAGTGCAACCTGAATTGTTTCACCGTTGGAAAATCATCTAGTTTATCAATGTATAGAATATTTTCTCAAGATTTTTAGAAAGAGTCTACACCCTTTCATTTTTGGGTTTGAGGATACTCTTGTAGTAGGAGAGTGCTCTTGGAAGGTTGAAAGAGACCATAGTTTCTTAAGTTGACTAATTTGTCAAAGGTGGAAGTGGTCTGGGGTTGTTAATGTGGATGAGTGTCTTGATGGTGTCTAAGAGGGACTTTGGGTCCTTCATAGTCTCTTTGAAGTAGGATTTCACGTTAAACCACCAGTGTGGTAAATCTAGTCATGAAAGGCCATTATGGCCACCTTCTCGAATTGTGTGTTGTTTGGGGGATTGGCATAAGGTCTCTTTCCATATATTGTTTCTATCAATCACAATGGCCATGTTCAGTGATGCCTTGTGATTTTGTGTGCTCATTTGACTATAAAGGTGAAGGTCGTGCAATCCTCGGAGGGTCTCTATTATGTTGGGCATATGTCTCCCTTGGGAAAAACTTCAAATCCTCTATCTTAGAGGAAGGTGTTTATATGTGTCCTCCCCTTCTGTTGTTTCTCACCTGAAGAAACAAGGTGTGATGTGTGTGTATCTTCTAATCCTTTGTATCAGTGAAATTTCAGGTTTCGATAAAGTGAGTTCTGGAGTGTGTTTTGTCTTGGTTAACCCATCTAGGTATACAGTGTAGTTTTTTGTGGTACCGAAAGAAGAAGTTACATATAGGGGTTTCCAAAGCTTAACTGTGAGGCCGAATATGATTCAATATTTTGAGCTCCATCCATAGGTCCTGGATGGAAGCTGACGCGTAGTCAGGGGAAATCCCAGGCTCATTTAAACCCTTGTAAAATTCCTACCCTCAGTATGAATGACAGGAAGAGTTTAAACCTCTAGTGTATTCATCTTTCTTCTGTTATTATCGTTCAATGGAAAGAGGTGGAGGGCCTCGTGCCCATGTTTTTTGCCTAATGTCTTTCCTTCCCCCTTTGGTTTCCATTGAGTTTTTGGAGAAAGGTTTAAAATTTAGCTATACAGGTTGAGTGCACGGTTTTCACATGGTGAGTTGTAACCATGCCCCAGAAAACCATGCAGATATAAGGATCCACATGGTTAGTGCATGGTTTCCCAAACTGGGTGGAATAACCGTGCGGTCGTCCCAACTCTTTGAGTTTTGGGGTCTTTCTGTGTCGGACCATGCTGATCGGTTAAGATGGTTGGTTCTTATGGTGGGGAGACCCACCATGGGTCTAATTTATTTTCTTTTGGAAATTTATAATGGAATTCTACCCCTTGTAATAGGGAGTCCGTTCGGGGCTCCCCCTGTTAGTGTCTCGATTCTGTCTTGAGAAAAATTTAAGTGGTCTCTTATGGTGGGGAGCCCATTTGTGTCTCCTCGTACCAGTAACTCATTTTTGTCGTTGTTCTTGTATTATAAGTGTGTAGTATCATTAAGATATATCTAACTACCTACAAATTCCTTGGGTAAACATTGGTATTGGAGAGTTCCCAACAGTTTAGTTATATCAAGGTAAGTGTAACCTTATTCGATGTTGTTGTTTGTTTGGGTAAATTGCTTGAGCCTTGTTCAGATAGTGTTTGAGGAGTTTTCTTTTGGGATAAATCATAAATGTGATTGATCATTTCATTAATGTGGTGTGTTTTTTGGTTGTGAAGTATTCCTTCCTTAATTGATCACTGGAGGTGTTTTGGCCTTTGGGGGCGAAGATTGGAAAAGGAGTCCATTTAGGCCTTTCGGTTGGGTTTGGTTTTTTATTTTGGTCTTGCTAGGGATTTCTGAGGGCGTAAAGTTTTATAGTGGGGATAATTGTCACATACATGAATTTTTTTAAAGTCATTTTTCATTTAATTTCCATTCCTGATTTGTTTTGTGGGTTTACCACGCATTTTGGTGGAAATGGTGGGTTTTGAAAATTTGGGTCAAACCGTGAGCCCATTTCAATATTTTAAAACCAATTTTGTTTCTTTTATAACTCCTTAATTTTTCACCATTTTTCATCCATTCCATTTCATAAATGACCTCACCTTACCTATTAACACCACCATGTCAATTTGGAGCCTTTATAAATCCATAATCATGGTGTATTTGGGTTTTTACTTAAGGTATTGGGCCTGTCCGTAATCCCATTTTCTAATTTAAATGTTTTTATTAATTATTTAATATCTCTTTCATTTTTTATTTTTATTTTCTGTGATTCCACCTTCTTCTCAAATCCAATATCCCTAAGATTACCCCCATTACCGACTTCACATTTTTGAAGCTCATTTGAACTATGAATTAGGGTGAATCTTTTCAGAGTTTCTTAAACCATCCAGATCTGAGAAGGTAACTTGATTCCTTCATAAATCATTCATTTTTTTACTCTTTTCCCCCATTTAATTCCTCAAATGACCTCCTCATCCTCATTCTAACCTCACTATAAGGTTTTTTTTCTTAGAGATTCAACATTTGGTTGATTTAGGGTGATTTCTCCAAGATTCCATCAAATGTTCCTCCCTTCCATTTCTTCCATTTCCTTAGGGTTTCATCCCTATTTCTTGATGTTCCAAAGTGTCCCGAAGTTAGGGTTAGAACCAAGGGTTTGAAATGGTGTTTTTTGTTGTAATATTGATATTTTAGGTTTCTCTTCACTTCTTTGTGGTGCGACGGTGGTGCGCTTGATGTTTCGTACTAAGATTTGAGGGTTTCGACTCAAAAGGTAGGCGATTCCATAGTTAACCATTCTTTAATGAGTTAGTTTTCTTTTTTTACTGGTTTTTCATGTTCCCCATATGCTGTGTGTGGTGAAAAAACTGTTTTTGATGGATTTGGTTAATCATTTAATTTTATAATTTCATTTTTGTTGAAGTTGTGAACTTTTCAAATGTAAAACATGTGGTGTCTTTTGTGGTAGTTTTATAAAATATGAAATAGATTTATTAGTTATTGAAAGGTGATGAAAATTCTGTTTTGTTAATGAATTAGTGTCATGTGGGCCTTGGAAGGGGGTTTTTGGAATAGGTTTGGTGTGTAAAACTTTATTATACTTCTTGAGAGCATTTTATGAAAATGGGTGTTTTCATTTGTATATTTCATGGTATTATTCAAGGTGATTTTATAACAATTGAAAGTGGTTTTATAAATATCTTTAGGGATTCCAATTATACTTTGGTAGTGTTTTAGTGTGGTTTTGTCCTTAAAATATGGTTTTGAAATGGTTTTTATGAGCAAAGTTTGGGTATACTCTTTAGAATTGTTTTATGAAAGATTTGAATGATTTAATGATTTATGTAAGAGGTGAAACAATATTGGGAAGCTATTTTGTAGTGTGTATATTTTGAAATGGTACATTTTAAATGTGAAAGGGGCTGTTTTGTGATGTGTTCCATCTTGGAAATGTTTTATAAAAATGTTTTAAGGATTTACTAAAGCGTATAAGAGATGTGAAAGTGACGTGGGATTTTTTGTGTGAGTGTGATGTGAAAAATGGATTTTGGTTATGAAAAGATTATTATGTAACATGTGAGTGGGATGTTATGTGATTTTTAATATCTTGTAATGGTTTTATAAAAAAATTTAATGGATTTGTGGAAGTTTTAAAGAAATGTGACTAGTGTTTGGGCTATCTTGGTGTGAGTCAGATTTCAAAATCAATTTGAATGAAAAGTGGAATTTTGTAACTTGTGTGGTATACATGTGGGATTTTTAGTGAATTTGTGATGTGGAAATTATATTTTCATGTGCAAAGTATATTTATTGACTTGTTGAACTTGTTTGAGCCCAAGGGGAAAACCGGGTATCTAGGTGGGTGGACGTGTACTAATATGCTAGTGAATCCGTGGGGTTTGGCCTCAGTTTCACTTAGAAATATTGATGCTTACAACTCCAACTAAACTATGACGATGATTATTTGGGACCAATAGGTTATGGGTATATTCCCTACTAGAATCTCGTTCATGAGAACAAATATTTGTGATGACTACTCTCACCAAGATACGAGGTACCTGGGACCCACACCTAGTTAGTGCCTAGGGGTTATTTCCTTTTGCTTGTGATCATTAGATCCTTTATACTTACCATCGGTATATGGTATATTTGGTTGGAAAATTCATTAGCTTTGTCATTTATTTTAAAAGTGTTTATTCTTTAAATTATCCCACTTAAAAACTGATTTTTTTAAATTGCATCTTTTAGAAATTGTAACTAGAAATAACATGTTTTTGAAAACGTGAATGCTTTTATTCTTTAAATGTTTATCGCATGAAATATCTTAGTGGTGGTATCCTACTGGGCTTTGTCTCACACCCAACTTACACCTTTGGTTTTAAGTAGACTTGGTTATTTTATTGTCGCAGGTTTGGGTACAAATTTTGTGCCAACAGTTCGGGTTTTTTACCGGTCGTTCGTGATGCGGTGTTGTGGAGATGGTATTTAAGCATAGTTTTAACTTATGTAATTAAGTTCTGAAATTTTTTAAATAACATTTTTAGTTGAAAAATACAGATTAGTTTTATTGAGTTTGTTTGTTTTTTAATGTTTATAAACTCAGGTAAATCATTCCCAAACTTCATTTTATGACACCTGGGCACTTGTGCCAGCCCGTGGGGATCAGGAACGCCCTTCGGGACTTTTCACGGGCTGGGTCGGGTGCCAGTTTTTATGGTGACCAGTTATGGGTAGTGTGCTTGATCACCACACCTCATGATGGGATTCAAGTCACCATGGGAGGTCAGGAATTATCTAATTCTTTTGTTTTTTTTGGTTTGATGATGATTAGGTGAAATGAAAAGAGAGTTGGGTAATGGTCTCAGTGAGCTCGCAGGGCCTGGCAAGAAATGTGGAGCTGGGGATATTTCCCTAAAACACTCTCCATGATGGTTAAGTGATTGTATTATGGCCTCTAACCATATGTCCAAGTTACCCACCGACGCTACTTCCCCCTCGCATTGTCTTGTGTCCTTTAGTTTTGAAATCTTGGAAGTTCGGTTTTAATGTAAAAAATGACATCATTTTAAGAAGTGTAAGGTTTTTATGAAATTATTTTCTAATAAATAGGGAAGGTTTTTATTTTTTTTAAATGGTGGAACTAAAATTTAAGAATTTTTTTTGAATTAGGAAAATGGTGTGTTTACGCCTCTTTTGAAACTAGGAAGTATGTTAAAGTTGGTTTTGAAAAAGTGTTTCCAATAGAGTTTTCTAAATTGTTTAAAGGTGTTTTAATGGGATGATATGTTTTGAAATTAATGTTCATGAATTTAAAAATTAGTTTTCATTTGAATTTTTGTGCTTTTATGAAAAGTTTTATAAGCGGTAATTTGGGTTCGATTTTTTGGTTATCAGTATTGAGAAAAAGGAAGTATTGGTTGATTGTTTTGGTTTTGAAAAGTGGAAAGAGTTCTTGTTTTAAACTTTGGTATTTTCATGAGAGACCACATGAATGGGGTTATATGGTATGATGTATGGTTTATGGAATGATTGGATGAGTGTTGGGATGGATATAAGGAGCGTGCCTGATGTGGCATGAAAACATTCATGTGTGGGGCCCATGGGGTACCATTTATGGATACGCTAACCGTTGAACCGTTTGTTTAAAAAAAAATTAAAAAAGAAAACTTGATGTATTGATGAGTGTTTTGGTATGATGTGTGTTATGTGTTTTTGGAAATGTTGATGTTTTGGACTGTTTTGAGTCTAAGAACCCCTCTTGTTTGAACGGTGTTTTGGGTTTGTGTTTGGTCGGTAAGCTGAGTTGAAGGGCTGGTTAGTGGTCTCTTCTAAGAAAAGTTTGGGAATCCTTTATGGTGGTTCCCCTCATCTGTTTGGATATTTTTTTCGGTATTTCTTAACCAATGGACCAGGTTGGTTGGGTCCTTGGGTTCTCTCATTGGATAAGGTACGCCCCTATTATAGGTTAGTGCACAACTGAAGTGCCACCAGGATTGTTTCGCCGTTGGAAAATCCTCCAGTTGATCAATGTATGGAATATTTTCTTGAGATTTGTAGAATGAGTCTACACCATTTCATTTTTGGGTTTGAGGATACTCTTGTAGCGGGAGAGTGCTCGAGGAAGGTTGAAAGAGACCATAGTTCCTTAAGTTGCCTGATTCATCAAAGGTTGAAGTGGTTTGGGGTTGTTAGTGTGGACGAGTGTCTGAATGGTGTTTAAGAGGGCCTTTGGGTCCTTCATAGTCTCTTTGAAGTAATAGTTCACGTTAAACTACCAGCGTGGGAATTCTGATCATGAGAGGCCATTATGGCCACCTTTTGGAACTGTGTGTTGTTTGGGGACTTGGCATAAGGTCCCTTTCCATGTATTGTTTCTATCAATCGCAATGGTCATGTTTGGTGATGGATTGTGATGTTGTGTGCTCATTTGAATGTAAAGGTGAAGGTCGTGGAATCCTATGAGGGTCTCTATTATGTTAGGAGTATGTCTCCCTTGGGAAAAACTTCAAATCCTCTATCTTAGAGGAAGGTTTTTATATGTGTCCTCCCCTTCTATTGTTTCTCACCCAAAGAAACAAGGTGTTATGTGTGTGCATCTTCTGATCCCTTGTATCATTGAAATGTCAGGTTTTGGTAAAGTGAGTTCTGGAGTGTGTTATGTCTTGGTGAACCCATCAGGGTATGTGGTGTAATTGTTTGTGGCACCGAAAGAAGAAGTTCCATGCATGGGTTTTTAAAGCCTAACTATGAGGTCGAAGATGCTTCAATCTTTTGAGCTCCAGCCATAGGTCCCGGAGAGAAGCTGGCGTGTAGTCAGGAGAAATCCCCAGGTTGTTTAAACCATTGTACAAGTCTTGCCCTTAGTATTAATGATAGGAAGAGTTTAAACCTCTAGTGTCGTCATCTTTCTTCTGTTATTCCTGTTCGATGGAAATAGGTGGAGGGCCTCGTGCCCATGTTTTTCACCTAATATCTTTCCATCCCCCTTTGGGTTCCATTGAGTTTTTGGAGAAAGGTTTAAAATTTGTCTAGACAGGTTGATAGCATGGTTTTCACATGTTTATTTGTAATAGTTCCCCAGAAAACCATGAAGATATAAGGATCCACATGGTTAGCGCACAGTTTCCCAAACCGGGCGGACTAACCGTGCGGTCGTCCCAACTCTTTGAGTTTTGGGGTCTTTCTGTGCTGGCCCATGCTTTTTGGTTAAGATGATTGGTTCTTATAGTGGGGAGACCCACCATGGGTATAATTTAGGTTCTTTTGGAAATGTCTAATGGAAGTCCAACCCTTGTACTAGGGAGTCTGTTCGGACCTCCCCCTGTTAGTGTCCCAATTCTGTCTCGGGAAAAATTTAAGCTGTCTCTTATGGTGGGGAGCCCATTTGTGTCTCCTCGTACCAATAACTCAGTTTTTTCCTTGGTATTAGCTTGTAATTGGTTAGTCTCATTAAGATATATCTAACTACCTATATCTTCCTTGGGTAAACATTGATATTGGAGAGTTCCCAATGGTTTAGTTATATCAAGGTAAGTGTAACCTTGTTCGATGTTGTTGTTTGTTTGGGTAAATTACTTGAGCCTTGTTCGGATAGTGTTTGAGAAGTTTTCTTTTAGGATAAATCCTAAATATTTTGATCATTTCAGTAAAGTGGTGTATGTTTTTTTGTGAATTATTACTTCCTTAATTGATCACTTGAGGTGTTTTGGCCTTTGGGGGCGAAGCTTGGCAAAGGAGTCCATTTCGGCCTTTCGGTTGGGTTTGGTTTTTGCTTTTGGCCTTGCTGTGGCTTTCTGAGGGCGAAAAGTTTTATGGTGGGGATAATTGTCACATACATGAATTTTTTAAAGTTATTTTTCATTTAATTTCCATTCCTGATTTTTTTTGGGGTTTTACCACGCATTTTGGTGGAAATGGCGGGTTTTGAAAATTTGAGCCAAACCGTGAGCCCATTTCCAGATTTTAAAACCAATTTTGTTTCTCTTATAATTCCTTAATTTTTTATCATTTTTCATCCATTAAAATTCATACATGGTCTCCCCTTACCTATTAACACCACCATGTTAATCTAGAGCCTATATAAATCCATAATCATGGTGTATTTGAGTTTTTACTTAAGGTATTGGGCCTTCCCGTAAGCCCATTTTCTGCTTTAAATGTTTTTTTAAATTCTTTAATATCTCTTTCATTTTTTATTTTTTTTCAGTGATTCTATCTCCCTATTTAATCAAATATCCCTAGGATCACCCCCATTATTGGTTTCGTATTTTTGGAGCTCATTGGACCACGAATTAGGGAGAATATTTTCAAAGTTTCTCAAACCATCCATATTAGAGAAGGTAACTTGATTCCTTCATAAATCATCCATTTTTCACTCTTTTTCCAACATTTTAGTCCCCACATGACCTCCTCATCCTCAGTCGAGACTCAATTTCAGGTTTTGTTGCTTGGAGATTCAACATTTGGTTAATTTAGGGTGATTTCTCCAAGATTCCATCAAGTAAGTGTTCTTCCCTTCCTTTTCTTCCATTTCCTTATGGTTTCATCCCTCTTTATTGATGTTACAAAGTGTCCAGAAGTTGGGGTTCGAACCTAGGGTTTGAAATGGTGTCTTTTTATTGTAATATTTAGATTTTAGGTTTCTCTTCACTTCCTTTTGGTGCGGTAGTGGTGCGCTTGATGTTTCGTATCAAGATTTGAGGGTTTCAACTCAAAAGGTAGGTGATTCCATGGTTAATCGTTCCTTGATGAGTTAGTTTTCTTGTTTTACTGGTTTTACATGTTCTCTATATGCTTTGTGTGGTGCGAAAACCGGTTTTGAGGGATTTGGTTAAGCATTTAATTTTATAATTTCATTTTTGTTGAAGTTGTGAACTTTTCGAATGTAACACATGTGGTATCTTTTGTGGTAGTTTTATAAAATATGAAATTGATTTATTAGTTGTTGAAAGGAGCTTAAAATTCTGTTTTTTGATTACTTAGATTCATGTGGGCCTTGGAAGGTGGTTTTTGGAATAGGTTTTGTGTGTAAAACTTTGTTATACTTCTTGAGATCATTTTATGAAAATGAGTGTTTTTCATTTTTATATTTCATGGTATTATTAAAGTTGATTTTATAACACTTGAAAGTGGTTTTATAAATGTCTCTAGGGCTTAAAATCCTACTTTGGTAGTGTTTTGGTGTGGTTTTGTCCTTGAAATATGGTTTTTAAATGGTTTTTATGAGCAAAGTTTGGGTATACTCTTTAGAATTGTTTTATGAAATATTTGAATGATTTAATGATTTTTATAAGAGGTGAAACCATATTGTAAAACTATTTTGGAGTGTGTATATTTTGAAATGGTACATTTTAAATGTGAAATGGGCTGTTTTGTGATGTGTTCCATCTTGTATATGTTTTGTAAAAATATTTTAAGGATTTACTAAAGTGTGTAAGAGATGTGAAAGTGACGTGGGATGTTTTGTGTGAGTGTGATGTGAAAAATGGATTTTGGTTATGAAAAGGGTATTATGTAACATGTGAGTGGGATATTATGTGATTTGCAATATCTTGGAATGGTTTTATAAAATCGTTTAATGGATTTTTGGAAGTGTTAAAGAAATGTTAAAAGTGTTTGGGCTATTTTTGGTGTGAGTCAGATTTCAAAATCAATTTGAATGAAAAGTAGACTTTTGTGACTTGTGTGGTCTACATGTGGGTTTTTTGGTGAATTTGTGATGTGGAAATGATATTTTCTTTTGAAAAGTATATTTATTGACTTGTTGAACTTGTTTGAGCACAAGGGGAAACCCGAGTATCTAGGTGGGTGGACATGTACTAGTATGCTAGTGAATTTATGGGTTTGGCCTCAATTTCACTTAGCAAAATTGATGCTTACAACTATAACTAAACTATGATGATGATGATTGGGGACCACTCATGATAGGAAAATTGCAATTTTGTGGCAGTTTAAACTGCTACCATATGCTTCTGCGGCGGTTTCTGAAAACCACCGCTAAATTGCGTGTCGGGAAACTAGTTGTGGCGATTATAGTGGTTTAGCAGTGGTTTATGGGAACCATCGTAGTAGGAACATTTTCGCAGTGGTTTTAACCACCGCTAATAGAAAAAAAAGAACCATTTTTTGGATCCCCTATACCAGTGCCCTAAAAAAAACCATTCCAAGAATACGAAAAAACCAACAGAATACATACTACAGTCAATATAAAAAGAGATGCTTAAATAAGCACAACTAAATGCATCATTCATTCAGTAAAAGAATGAAAATAAACATATCAAATGGCATAATCATAGTATCCAATAAAATGTAGTGGTTAATTTATGTATTTAAAATTTACCATTGCAAACTCATATGTACTAATTGATCTTGATTGGATGTTTGCATGTTGTGTGAAACTTATATAGTCACCCATTGGGTGATCTAGGTGAAATGGGACAATATAATTTTTTTTTGAAATGTTGGTACTCCCACATATCTTTTGGAATTGTTCAAGAATGTAATATCCCTTTATATATGATTATTTGATAGAACCCAAGGCATCCATTAGGTGTTAAGACCACTTATAGTTGGAATTTATAAAGTGGGAAATTTACTAGATTAACATGTCACCATCTAAGTGACTCCATTGAGATTATATATGGGTTTCCCATGTTTTAATTAATTGAATGAGTTAAATGTAACTGATAATGTGAAATGGATAATTAATGATGGGTTTCATTTCATAAAATAAATCAATTAGTTTTAAATGGAATGACCCCAAGTAATTATAATGTCATGCTCTTGATTTATGATTTATAAAATGCTTCATACAAACTGTAATATTTTAAATGAGAATTAAAAACAGATAAAGACATGAATAAGAGGTTATTCCTTATCTATTATGACACAAATGATTATTCCTTTATTATGTATATGTTTTAGATAGACGATGTGGATTTGAGGTAATTCACCTTTCTAGTTATATTTAATATAGGCCTTTATAGAGGTTGTGGTATGATGATATGAGATTGTTGGGCAAGGAGATATCACAATTCCTTACATCAGGTGTTTAGCATGGTGTATCACAAAAATTTTACTATATAAGTATTGTGATTTACTCACCACATTCCATGACTAGAATTTTGACCTGATGGCGCACTCAACAACCCATGTGTTGTTTCATGGCATCTCTCACTCTATCGGGATATAGGGAATATACCCAATTACATGAGCACATAGGCTCATTAGACCGGTTAGGGATGTCTGAGTTATGCCATGGTCTATTCATCAGTATTATTATAAGTATATGGCTACATAAATCTTCACATACCTTGAGAATATAGGTGGATGAAATATATATAAACTATATATATAGTAACTATTTATATTTCTATTCCATCTACATGTTGATAAATTTAAACCCTCCTACAATCCTTTAGGAACATGATTGGGTGGTTATTTATTTATTCCTTAGTTATTCAAAAGATGTGGGGTGTATTATGTTGGTGGTAGACCCTTTATCATGGGAATAATGATGTGGTAATATTTTATTGGTATTAATTCATTTTGGTGCTCCATGTGTAATTATTATAAATGAAACATAACATAGGAATTAGGTAAAATCATCTCTCGCTTGGATTATTCCATGTGGAATTATTATACTTGACACTAAAGATAGAAAAAAGGTAAAATCATCTCTCCCATGGATAAGGGTTCCTAATTTTTTAAGAGTGATGGATCAGGTTCAAGTATCATATTTTTTTCACTCATGTGATTTCTATAGAAAAAGAGTCTTTAGTGTGGTTTCCTTAGAAGGAATAGAATCTGGATCCTAATATATTGTAACTCCCATTATGCATCCTAGTTATTTTGATGTGTGGAATATAATAGAAGTGATCAGGCACATTCCTTCAAAGGGAAGATTGTCTCATGAAGGGGGTTGATATATTCTATCAAGGAATATATATTCTTATAATAAATTATTTGTGATAGGGTAGTTGATGTTATGAATGGTAAGTAACGGATCATGTAGTCTATTTAATATTTTTCTAGGGTATGGAGTTCTGTATAATCTACTGGGAGTTTCCCATCAGCATGTCATGCCTACTAAGATAATGGACACTATCATTTACATTGACTGACTATTCTTGGAGGCCACTTTGGAAATGGTGGGAAAACCCCATTTGAGACAATGTAGCAAAATTTCCCCTAATCTCGTATCAGTATCTATAGATTCCAACTTTTTTTTTAAATTTTGGATACTAGGATTATGACAAACTAAAGGGTGATCTATCTTAAACATGTTAGCAAGACACACATTCTCATCCCTAGGGATTGATACAAGAGCATAAATAAGAAGTACTTCTTAGAAATGGAAATGTAGTGGTAAATGCATTGGGCTAGAAAATGTAGGATAAGTTATTATAATGAAAAAATGAATTTAGGAAAAATGAATCATAAAAAACAAATAATCACAATAAAGAGTCAATATATATGGTGCATACCACACTCGATAAATCAATACATAAAAGGAAACAACATAAATCAATAAAATACATAAAAGGAAACATGATAAATCAAGAAAATGTTAGGTCCTGAAAATGTTTGGAGGAAACTATGTGCCACACATGATACATATACAAACTGACTGTCAATATTTTTCCACATATTAACAATAATACTAATCATTGTCCGATGATGAACAAATATCGTCACCCTCTCCACCTCCATCTCCACTTCCTGCTACCACCTGTAAGAACATTATATTGAAAATTAGATAGTGTTGTATATTTATATTTAAACTTAAAACCAATAAAAGTTTTAAAACTAAATGATTTTAAATTTTTATGACTTACCTGCTCACCACCAGTCGATGAAATACCACCAGGGGGATATCTGCTCATCTGCTGACGTATATCAGTCAACGCTTTATACAAAGTGGATATCTGAGCCCCCTGGTCTTGAACTGTGTTTCATTGGGAAACAATCTCTCTCTGAGCATCTCTGAGTATGGACTAACTACAACCAAGAGTAGATGTAGTTGTAATCCCCGATGGCCTGCCAAAGACCTCAGATGGTACGGGTCCCAAACCCATCCCGCGCACTCTACTAGGATGCTCCTTCCCAAGGACTTTAGCAACCGGGTCATCCTGGGAGACTAAGTAGGACTACACAGGATTGGAAACCCATATTTCTTTAATTTTTACCCATAAAACAAATATCAATATATATTAACACAGTTAAAACTGATAATAAGTTATTGTAATGAAAAAATGAGTTCATACCCCAACTTCTTTGGTAGGCTCATTAACAAAACTTCCCTCAGATTTTTTGTGAACATCCAACCACACTTCAGTTCAGGATGCTCCGTGACCTAAACTCTGTGTCTGCATTAAACAATGATAAATCAAAAGTTTAATATATTAAATAGATAATATTGTCTTATAAATATTTAAACCAATGAAAATATTACCAGAGTCGATCAACTTCTAGAAAAGCTTTTTGACCCCGCAATGTGAGGGATGACATGCTTATCCCATCTTGATGCATTCTTTCTTGAGAGATCCTGAAATAAATAAAATGAAATTTAATAGTAATGTATTCAATTTCATCTCATCTTCATATACATTTATAAGTGTAAAATGAGGTTAATATAATAATATATATTTAAATACCATCTGCTTCTCATCACGATGTCTGTTAACAAAAATTTTCCACTGTTCGTTGGGTACCTCATTGGGTAGCTTCTCATACACTTGTTAGACATTCAATGAAGTATCTTTAACATTGCTCCACAATCTCCATTTTAAGTCTTTACATTTCTTACCAAGATTTTTCAACATCCACTTTCGTGTTATCACATCAGCAACTATAAAGTGAAAAAACATCTGTATACATAAATTAATTTTGAACATATTAATAACTTGACATTAAATTACACCATAATGTATTAAAATTACCTTTATTTGGGAATAAAAAACTTCATTTTTCTAAATTGGAGGCATATTTCTCCAGTAATCATAAGAAATATGAAGGGAAATGGGCTCCGCTGCCAGCTGGCCTAGAATTTGGCCAAGTAATCTCACAGCGTCATCCGTAGGGACCCCATATGAATCAAATGGGACAACTATCTTCTCTCCATTCATATTCCACACATTTTAACTTTTTATATTTTTCTCCATAGTTTCATTTTTTCATCTTTAATGAATAAAAAATTAGTATAAAAAGTGAAATAAATTTATTTATATTAAAATGTGTACCTATAACAGTGACCCTCCAGTATGCCCGTGATGAACTAGAAGTGGAACACCGCCACCCCACTGCTGAGGCTTTTGAAGGGGGATTCAATGACTCAGATTCTAAAGGGATGCTCATAGAGGGTGTGAGAGATGGTTTAGGGGGAGATGGTGCAGGGGGCAGGCAACTGGTGGCTCAGATGATGTAGGGAGGGAAACAGATGGATCATCATCTGTCGCAGTAGTGGATGAAACATTGTATCACTTACTCCTTGGAATTCCTATCATTTAATAAAATAAAATTAAGTTTAGAACATATATTTAAAAAAAATGAAGAAAAAATTAAAAATGATAATATATTCCCAGTACTAACAAAAAAAATATACATAACAATGATAATGAAAGACTGCACAAATGAAATAAGTGGTTTCTGAATGAATAAATAATTGTACATACAATCATTTTCCCCTTCAATCATGTCAGTTTCCTACTCCATTACTTCATCCACTTCATTAATCCTTGTTAGACTAATATTTTCAATATCACAATGGAAAAATAATTCTGCTTCTTGTTGTTGATGAGATTCAATTTCAGAGGTCAAATCTTCCACTTCATCACCCATATCATAGAAATCTATTTGTATTATGTGAGAAACTACACTCCACCCTTCATCCACAACATCAGTTACATAATATACCATTTTTGATTATGATGATAAGATATATGGATCATGCAGTTCACGATCACCAACATCCATCAAGCGAGAGAAGTTCATAGAAGTAAATTGAAAGAAATATCTTTTAACACTTTTGATAATATCGACCCAATTGCATTTGAATCAAACAACTAAAAAATGACCATCATAGTTTAATTCAATAATATCAGTCATCTTTCCATAGTATCCCACTATAGAAAATGTAAATATACCACTATTCTGTGTTTTCAAACCCCTTTCTCAATCAATTGTACGAAATCTAAATCCATTCACGTTGTAAGCGCCGAACTTTCTAACTTGTTTTAGAGGACCTCGAACAAGAAACTTAAAATCTTATGATAAATATGCTCAAGTATCAGTATTCATGATCTAAAAAAGAAATATTATTTATTATATTTACAAAATATATGTGTTGAACTAATAATCATATTAATTGCAATATTTATGAACTTACATGTCATGCAAACCATTCTACAAGCTCTTTATTAACAGCTTTTGTTATATATTTCTCATTTCTTGTTCAGCCTCTCATTCATCTCTTTGTTTGTATCCTCAACTCTTAAATAAATGGATCTACAATTTCACTATTCAACAACACATATCTATGTGCCTATAATAATTCCAATTCTGTCAGTGTCACATTTGAGGTCCTCCCAACTGATTGGCCAATAGCAGGAAATATTTTTGATTTCTGATGTATTTGAGATTGAGTCGATGTGTCATTAACATGTCCAACTCGATTAAATCTTGTATCAATATCATCCAAGTATCTAGAAAAAAAATGCAAGACACTCCTCAACCAAATAGACTTCAAAAATAGAGCCTTTTGGTTGATCTTTATTTCTCACGTATAATTTCAAATGCCCAAGATATCTTTGAAATAAAATAAACATAATTATGCATTTAATTAAGTTCCAAAAGTTGTTTACTTAACTGAAAAACATATAAATAAAGTACCTCTCAATTGGATACATCCATAAATAATGAACGGGGCCTCCTAATTTTTCTTCCTCAACCAAATGCACAGTTAAATGCATCATTACAGTAAAAAATGATGGAGGAAAGATCATCTCCATTGCACAAAGGGTCAATAAAAACCTCATATGGCCAGAGATCACATTTTATGTTAATTACTTGTAAGTATTTCCGATCATTGAGATGATCCTTCGACTTTCCATGCTCATTAAGCAATGTGAAAATCAAATTGTCACAGACATTCTTCTCAATATGCATCACATCAGGATTATGAAACAACAAATTAAATTTCCAATACAGAAGTTTGAAAAATATAATTTTTTTCTTCCATTGTTGTGTTCTGATTTCACTTGACGATGAACTTCAAACCCGTTTCCCACTATCATTCAAATGATGAACCTTCCCAAATTTTGTTTCAACATTTTCAAGTTTTTCCCATATTTCAGAACCAGTTAACAACTTTGGAGGTGGTCTACAATTAATGAAACCATTAAATTTTGATCTGTTCATCCAAAATATATGAGATGAATCGATAAATATTCGATGGCACAATAAGCACCATTTTCTACTATGAGGTAGCCGTTTGGGATCAAAATTAAAGTTACAAACAGGAAAATCCAAACCCATGTAAATGTTCCAACCAGATAAATTCCCAAACCCAGGGAAGTCACTAATGGTCAACATTAAAGCAGCATGCATTTTGAACATTGTTCTAGAAGAAACATCAAATGTATCAACACCATTGCTCCATAACTCCTGTAATTCTTCAATCAAAGGATGAAATTATACATCAATATCATTTCCAGGCATTTGTTTTCTAGGAATAATCATCGAAATTATAAAATATTTTTGTTGCATACATATCCAAAGAGGCATATTTTAAGGGATCAAAACAACTGGCCAAATGCTATAACTGGTACTCAAAGTCCCAAATGGGTAGAATCCATCAGAAACCAATCCCAATCGAACATTCCTAGGATCAACTGAGAAATCTGGATGTAATGAATCAAATGTCTTCCACGATTTTGAATATCTTGGATGTCTCATTAACCCATCATTGTTATTATCTACAGAATTCCACTTCATGTGTTCGGTGGTTTTTGATGACATGAATAATCTTTTTAATTGGGGATTTAAAGGAAAGTAACACAAAACCTTTTCAGGTGTGTTCTCTTTATTCATCTTCATGAAATTATGTTGATTTAGACTTCCAATATCACCCATTGACTACCATCTAGAAGAATAACATTTTTTGAAATTCTATCTACTTGAATCCTCTCACCAATAAAGCATACAATCATTGGGATATTCATGTATTTTTGTATAGTTTAGACCAAGCCTGTTAACAACTTTTTTCATATCATAAAAAGACTCGAGGATTTTTGCTTCAGGAAATGCATCATGAAACAATTCCAATATCATGTACATTGCCTTATTTTTAATTCCACATGGACATTTGATATGGTATAACTTCAGCAGAAAAGAAAGCTTTGAATATTTCAAAAATCCACTATACAACTCTAGATTTCAATTTTCAACTAAATCTTGAAACGTATTTTCCTCAGTGAAGTTTTCTCTTACATTTTTCTCCAAAGAATCAAGAGTTGGATCCACTGATATGTTACAATCTTGATCTGGTTGTGTTATAGTCTCAAAAACATCAATTGTCATGTTGCAATTTGTAGCACCATCATCTGGTTATTTTGTTATGTTTTGATGTTGATAGTGGTGTCTTACAGTGCCGAATGCATCATTTATGAGGTTTTTCATTTCATTTTCCATTGTTGACAAATTTGGGAGCTCATTCTGTGGATTAACATCAGTTCTCAACCTTTCTATAACGTTCAATTCTCAATGTCAAATCCAACACAAATATTTATCAGGTAATTGCTTCATTATTAAATGTTCATAAACTTCATCTCTCTTCAACCATATTCTAAATTTACATTTATGACATGGACATATTATTCTCCCTTCAACGGATCGATTGGAAATTTCAAAATCTAAAAACTCTTTCAAACCCTTAACATACTAAGGTGCGTTCCTCGGTAATTTGATCCAGCTTTTATCCATGTATATCACAATGTACCTATACAATATTAAAAAAAATTAAAACACATAGTTACTACTAAATAGAGAAAGAGATTCATATATACTAGTTGAAAAAATATATAAATATGTTATATAAGTTTTTCCTATATAAATACATATGGTAAATCACCCACTAGAAAAACAAAGCATGCAAATTAAAAAGATCCATAAAAGAAGATGAGAAGAAGGATCCCATCCTTGTAGTTTTTTGTATGTCGTGCTCCACTAAAATAGATAGAAAAACTAATGATACCATAACTTTGATATCACTAAGGTAAGGGCTTGATAATTCATATAATAATTGAATAAAAGTTAGGAATATGAAATGGAAACAAACTATTACCTTAAAGTGGAACTTTATTTAAGTAGATAGGTAAATATACAATTTATATTTGACCCATTGGTGGGTAGGTATAAGTGGAATAACAAGGATATGAAAAATACATGTCTTCTTTGAAATATAGAGGTTGGGTTGTCTTATTTGTTTCTCTTAGTCCTAGTGTGGACTGTCTCAGCATTTTAGTGAAGACACTAATGATATATTTTGGGTGATGAAATTTTTGTTAATGTTATAATACAATTTAAAGATATACCCTTCTCATTGCATCCATCATGGTGATTCTAGTGGATCATATAGTCTTAGGTGAATCTAGATCATGCCAAGGGTTAAATTATCAATTTGGGTGGTGAAACTTATATATCAAGTGTCTTTTTCTATTTTGTTTCCATAGTGTGTGTGAGTTAAGCAGTGAGTTTTCTCACTCTAATAGGTAAATTAGGTTTATTTTTCAAGAAATCATAAAAAGGGAAATGAATTACTATTCACTGGTTCAAACCCATCTCACTTAAACAACTCTATACCCAGGTCCATCACATGATGGTCTTGATCATATTTTATTTGCTCATAGAACAACTACACCTTCTTTATCATTCTCTTCACCAAATTTGGTCTAAGATTATTTAACTCTCTAACCTCATTCCAACACAATAGAGATATGTAAGAACACTCATACGATTCTTTAAATGGAGTTTTACCAATGGTTAATCAATCGTTATTATCATAGTAAAAATCAACCAAAGGGAAATGATTCACCCAAGAACCTATAAAATCAAGAATAAACATCTTCAATACATCCATTAGAATTTGGATCATTCTCTCCATCTGAACTTCTATCCGAGGATGAAAAGTACTGCTTAGAAAAAATAATGAAAAAAATCATGCTACAAAATCTTCTACAATTGGTAGGTAAATTAAGATCTTGATCATAGATGACCATTATTGAAACCACGTGAATCCTCCCCACAATGGGAACCTATAAATGGAAGAAAATACCACAACAATCAATATTGAAAATAAAGAAGTGAGATTCAACCAACTTTAAAGTTCCATAATGAGGTGTTTGAGGATAAAGTTTTATTTTTTATGGAATTTCAATGATTAATCTATTTGATTGTGATTAAAATAGAGCATAATAAGATAATTATATTGATAGAATTATTATTTATATGGAGTTTTATATTTTTATTGTTTTCATTATGTGGAGTTAAATTAATTGACTTTCTCATCAAGAAGATGATATCATCTGGACTTGAAGAAGAAGTGCACAAAAACATCAAGATCGACACCACATAAAACCTGGGATTAAATAAGTACAACAAATTATCTTTCTATACTAATCTGGAAGAGAAATACAATTGTATAAACCAATTTTTTACTTGAAGTAGTGTGTGTAGAATGAAGCAAAGGAAGTTTCACTTGGATGACCATTGATCAAAAACTAATTAATCATAAAGTGTTCCTTGGAATGTAGTGGCCACAACTAAAATATTTATATCTAATAGAAAAATTATTTGATAGGGAATTTTTTTATATTGAAACTTCATCATGTGTGTTCCATTTAGATGAAACCTAGTTCATGTGAAACAAGTAAATAAAACCTTATGTTTTTCTGTGCATTAAGGTCCATATTTGTTTTTGAAATTTAATGTCAATGACAAAAAAGTGCTAGATTAATCATGATCTGGCTCACACAAGAATAATGTTTGATGACCGGTGAGGGTTAAATATTTAATGTAATGAAAAAATAAATTTGGAAAGAACCTTTATTCCCCGCCCCACCTTGCAAACAATCACATAGGGTTCCACAACACTCTTGTCAAAACTGACTAGTCCAAACTAATTTCACATACTGTTTTAAGGCCATCAACAACTATATTAGTCATCCATGATTATTTTCACATCCCAAGATTTAGAATATTATATGATTTTTATGTTCTAATTTTTATATCTTATTATAAAAAAATTTCAATTTCATGAGGGATGCTATTGTGTTTATAATAACCATTTATTATCATAAAACAGTAAAATTTGCATGATTATATAATTTTTCATTATCATATATCCTATGATACATGAATGTTTTAATTTTACTAATTACCATTATAATTCCACTTAAAATTACCAGGTCATCTCCAGTGGGATGGGATAAAATTACAAGTGTAATTTATTAAGAGTTAAAATAAATATTATAGGGTGGAAACCATACCTGGCAGGTGAGCTAGGGATTTGGAGGGTCAGTGGTGACGGGCGGCGAGGCACGTGGATGGGAGGCAGGGCGTGATTATGGGTGGAGAGGTCACAGGCGGGCGATCTAGGGTTCGGGTTGGGGGAGAATATGGCGTCACGGGGGTCGGGGGGAGAAGGGGGGTCGGGGTCGGGTGGGGGGGGAGCGTCACCGCTGTAAAAAAACGCTGGTTTTAGCTGCGGTTTACAAAACCAATGCTAAAAGAACACTACTAAAGGCGGTTTATGTTGTAGTCACTGGGTTGTGGGTATGTTCCCTACCAGTGGCTCGTTCAAGATAATGGTTATTTGTGATGGTTACTCTCACCAAGATATGAGGTACTTGGGACCCACAACTAGCTAGTGCCTAGGGGTTATTTTCTATTGATTGTGCTCATTAGATCATTTATACTTACCGTCAGCATACGGTATATTTGGCTGTAAAATTCAGTATCTTTGTCATTTATTTTAATAGTGTTGATTATTTAAATTATCCCACTTTAAAACTGATTTTTTTTAAATTGTATCTTTTAGAATTTGTAACTAGAAATTACATTTTTTTTAAAACTTGCATGCTTTTCTTCTTTGAATGTTTATCAAATGGAATATCTTAGTGGTGGTATCCTACTGGACTTTGGATCACACCCTAATTACACCTTTGGGTGTAACTAGACTTGGTTATTTTATTGTCGCAAGTTTGGGTTCAACTTTTGTGCCAACAGTTCGGGTTTTTACCGGTCGTTCGTGATGTAGTGTTGTGAAGATGGATTGAGGGCGGTGCCTTTTGCCACATGGAGGTTCTTGGTCTGTCTTTATTTGGTTTTTTACCTTTTTAATGGTATTTAAACATAGTTTTAACTTATGTAATTCAGTTCTGAAATTTTTTAAAAGACAGTTTTAGTTGAAAAATTCAGATTTGTTTTATTGAGTTTGTTTGTTGTTTAATGTTTATAAACTCAGGTAAATAATTCCAAAACTTCATTTTATAACACTCAGGCACCTGTGCCAGCCTGTGGGGATCTGGAACGCCCTTCGGTCCTTGTTGTGGGCCGGGTCGGGTGCCAGTTTTGATGGTGACCAGATTTGGTTCGTTGCATCTAAGGAGGGGGATTTGAAGGAAGTTGTCCAAGGGGTACCCCACCAATAGAAAAGAACTAAAGTTGGAAAGAACCACATCTGGTGGTTCCTAAGAAAGAATCCAAATCCCCTATCATATTGGGGTTGATCCACTAACTTTCTAGCTATGGATAATCAAAATACAGCACCCCTTGGGGGGTTATCCCAGTATTATCCTTTTTAATTTTCTGCTTTATTTTCTTAATGATTATTGTTTTTAATTTGTGTGTTTTTTCTTATAGGAAGTAAAATGGAAGTATTTACACGTGGAAATCATTCAAAATCAAGGGGACCAGCTCATTGGAGATCCCAGGATAAACTCCCTAACTTATACTTTTTGGTTTCATTTTACTTTGAACTTAAATTATTTAAGACTAATGTTAATTGTCTATATTTTGTAGGTACTTGAATGGAGTATCTAGAGTACCTGTATAAAAAACCATGGGGAGGCTAAAAAAATCGAGAAGCTTCCACTCAGGGAAGTGCTGTTTTGAATTTTCCATATTTTTAATTCTCTGCTCAATCATATTTCTTATTGCATGTTTCTAAGTGTGGGGGTGCCTACCTGGTTTTTGTGAAAAGTGTAAACTATTTTTTTCTATTGGGAGCTAGAATGATAAAATCTAGAGAGATGAAAACTTAGTTGAACTGAATTGTGAAAACAGCATGCACCCACTACATTCACCTCCATTCAACTATTTATACTGCTACTTCACTTTTTTCTGAACATGATACTTTTTGAAAATTCATTGATAAATATTTTTTCTAATTATAATATTTCAAAGCGTGAAATTTTCAAAACATTATGATTGATTTCTGGTGGTGTTTAGTGGAATTTCTTCTATATATATGTTTTTTTTTCTTTCTTTTCATATTTATTTTTTTTGTGGAAAACAATTTTTGAACTTCAATACTACCCATCCTCATTCTTTTAAGTGTTGAATTTCCAATATGTTTTGAACAAAGATGTCTCCCACTTTGAGATTCAACATTGGGGATAATGTTGAGTTTTAAGTGTGTGGGAGAGGGGTTATTTTATCACTTCAAATCCCCCCTAATTTTTTTGTCAAAAAAATGCTCATTTTTTTTTTAAATTATCCAAAATTATTTCAAATTTTTTTAAATTTTTCTTTCACAATTTGAGGGTATTATGGATTCAATTTTCACATCAATTATGTCATACCTAGTGGATACCAACCTGTTGGTAGTTTAGGGTTTTACCAATTCTGATGTTGTTGAAGATATATGATTGCTGAGTGAGGTAGTACACTATCCTTATAGATTTTCTGTTTAGGAATTTAAAAATAGAGTGATATATGATTTATTTTTGTAGAGTTATGATCATGACTTTAAGAAACTAGAAATTTTAATTAGATCCTAAGGGAATTGTATTTTAATAAAAAAATAATCACCTAATTGAAACTACTCAAATGATAATTATTTAATTCCTTTATAACTGGAGTAAATTAGGAAAATGGGATCTCACAGTGAGTCTCTGAGATAGGTGCACTAGGTGTGTTTCTATTAATAAATAAAACCCATTTTCAATTTCAATAAGTTTTATTCACAGTTCTCTGCACAATAAATATGGCTGAAAAAAATTAAAATAAAGTGCCCTGTAAAAAAATGAACTCTTTTAGGTGAGGTGAATTTTGAAACCAAATGAAGAAGGGATCAATTGACTTAATTAAAGATCATTTGAGCTATATCAGTGAAGTGATTAAAAAAAAATCAGTTTTCGGAACCTAGGATAAAGTGAAACTTGAAGATTCCTTTGGTTAAGGTTTTAAATGTAACACCCCAAGCTTCCATGGTATGCTTCTCTTTGAATAATACAGTAGCGTATGTTGTACACAACTTTGAGTTCTAACACACCACAACCAATCAAACTAGCCGTTATGAATATTAATACCCAATTTTTGAAATTTTATAAATTTTATCTTTCAAAATGGACTTCATTTTTGGATTTGGAATATCGAAATTAGCTTAGGGTGAATTTTTGATATTTTTTTGAAAACATTCAATTTTTGATGAATAGTGAAAAACACTGAGTTATAGTTTAAAACCAAATTTTTATTTAAATAATTTTTTATTTTATTTAAATTTATTTTAGGTCAAAATAGATACATAATACTTATATAAGTTCAATGTAATTCATTGGAGTTAGTTTATAATAATTTTAGATATATAAAAATTTTATTGAACTTTTTACCATCTTTTAACCACCTCCTAGGAGCATTTGCAAATTTACATAAAACATAATTTTACCTCTTCTGTGAGTTGAATTTCAAAAATTCAAGAGACACGGTTGATATCAGTAAGTAAAATGTGGTTCAATAAGATGAAAATATTTTTTGGTGAATAGTAACTTTTTGCTTTTATTTACAACGGTTAAAAGTAAATAAGATAATTAAGGGTAAAAATGATATTATTATTACCCTAACACATGTACTAATTCTATTGGATAAGTTTTATTCGACAAAAAAAACTTAGGAATAAAATATGATTCTTTAGGTCCACTTGGATTAAATTAGGACATTTATTATTATTTAATTCAAAGAAGAGCTAAAAGTGTTAAAATCAAAGTTTAATAACTAAACCATTTTTAATATAGGGTTATACATAAGATAAATTTGACTATAAATATTCATTAGAAATGTAAAAAGATTTCCTACATAATGGTATTTTATTTATCATTTTTAGACATTAAATAATTTAATTTATTTATGGCACAATGATGATGGAGTAATTACCTTATTAATGAAATATTAAAATAATTGATATTATAAATATCCAAATAAATGTAATTTGAGACTTTTTATAAATTCCAATAATTTTCTAGGTTCCAACGAGCCCGTACCTGAGTGGTAAGAGCTCCTGCTTGGCATCCAAGAGACTTGGGTTCAAAACCGGGTGGAGGCGAATTTCCGAGTTACTGTAGCAGTTATTGTAGCAGTTACTATTCGGTACTATAGCAGATGGAACTATTCACCAGATTTGGGCCTTTGGGCCACCGGTTTGGGCCTACAGGTCTTCAGGGCCTTCAGGTCATCAAAGGCCTTCAGGCCATAGGGCCTTCGGGGCACGTAGACCATGGAGTAGCCCAATTCACACAGAAGAGGCCCCAGAAGAGGATCAGAGCAACATGAGTGTCAGCCACCAGATGTAGAGCTAACCAGATTGGAAGAATGAGATGGTATGGTAGCCGCCATCGGGACTAGGCACCATGCAGCTTTGTACGGGGCAATGCTAGACGATTAACAATGCAAGGTGGGGAGATAAGGAAATCAATGATGCAAGACGCTTGGGAGAGGTATTTCTAGTGTGCTGGGCCTACGGGTTATGTATGGGCATGGTATGCCTCTGGGCCTTCAGGTCATATATTGCGGGGCATGTCGGGCCTTGTGCCTTGGGCCTACGGGTCATGTACGGGTTCCCCTTCAACCCTTAAAAGGGGGATTATCTATAATAAAATAAAAAATAAGGCCTTCAAGACATTCAGACCAATAATTTTCTAGGTTAATATGACATGTTAGGGTTTACTAAATGAATTTTTTTCGAAGTAATAATGCTGTTATGAATTTAGAAAAAACAAAATACCAAATAGTGTCAAAATTGACATAAAAGAGTTTTTAAAACAAATATTATATTATTAATTGGTATTCTATTCCTAAAAATCTAAGGTTTGGTCAAAGGGATTAAATACTATTATACATGTCATTAATGAACCACTTGGGGTTTTATTGGAAGTTTATAGTAAGTTTATTAACCATATAATATAAAAATACAAAGAGACATGGTAAATGTCAAACTATTTAACTAAGAGTTAAATCTAAAAGATAAGGTTAATATAGTGACCCAAACCTGTCTAAAACCTATTGGTTGAGTGATTTTCAACCCATCCCCACCTTAGCCTTTAAATAATTCCTTTTGTATCCATTAGAAACCGAACATGATTTTATTATAAAATAATATTTTAATCTTTTCCTAAGGTTCCCCTCACCCCTCTTATAAAAGGGCACTTCCCCTTCTCTCAAATTCACACCTTCAAATCCATTTGGCTCGGCCAACCCATGACCAAATATCCTCCCAAATATCCTCCCTTCATCCTAGAGGCCTTATTTTGATCAAAAAGGCAACCTAATGAGCCCTTTTTACCAAATCAAAAGTAAGAACCTGAAGAAGAGGTAAATATCTCACCACTTCTTTCAAGTTATTTTCTTCTTCCACTTCCTCTTTCTTTGTTGTTTCTATTATAAAATAATAACTCCAGTATCTTCTATATACTGTGATGTTATTATAAAAATGGTATAACCATATTCATTCTGTTATCCATCCTATGAATAACATGTCACCATACGTGTGTACGTACGAATTACCGTCTCCACGTCGTGGTGTAGTTGTTATTCAATACATTATTATTTGGATGTGTATAATAATGATGTATAATTGATGTAAATAATATATATAAAATGTTAATGATTCTTTATATATGATATACCATCCATTTACTTATGATTTTAATTACAAAAGAATGATATTGTCACTCGTGCATATGCACGAATTACCGTTTCCACGAACACGATGAGATTCATTCCCCCATCGTAATCATTCAAGAATAAATTTCATGTGATGATTAAAAATAATATTTAAAGAACTTAATATCATTCTGAATATGAATCAAATACACTCTATCCATAATAATCACGACTTACGTAACTAAGCATATAAAGGAAAACGAATCAGTTAACAACCGAAACGATGATACTACTAAAATATCATTAACAAATCAGTATTGGAAGATCATATATGATATCATATTAATGTATATGTTTCTTTTATAATTTAATAACAATTATTTCACCATTATACATGATGTTAACCTACCCTCGACCAAGGAAAATTACAAGGTAAGGGTTAATTTCACAATCTCGTTATTATCTGAGATTGTTTTTACGTAAGTATCTATTGGGACCTCTTTATCATCAACATCCATGTTTCTTAAAAATGTATTTCAAAACATTTTTACTATTTACTAGAAAATGGGTTAAAGTAATTTATACCATTATTTGAACTTATATGTTTTTAAAGGAATCTTTCAGTTGATTTCCAAACAAGCTACCTTATGACCTTTTCAACAAAATTAAGGTAAGAATGTTTTTTTATCTTATACGGAGGGTGCGGCTATATTTTGCTGTTATAACATCGTCGAAGATTCCCTTAAAGGCTTATAAGAATATTTTAAAAATAAATATTTTCTTTTATAATTATTTAACTTTAAATTATTTCAAAAAAAGAATGAGATATTTCTCTCAAACAATTTTGATTTCATCTATGTCAAAATCCTTTAATGGATTTTAATCTTGTTTGAAGTTGATTTATTATGATACAAATCTTCCATTTTGTATTGAAGGTTTTGTGATATGTTTGACTGTGAATGTGTTATTTTTCTACCATTCATGGTTTATGGATAAATTATTGACATTTTTTATGTTAGTTTTAATACGAATGTTTATGTTATGTTTAAAACTTTTCATATGAGGAATGCATTGGACTTAGTAAGTAACGGGTGAGCCCGCTATAGATCCTTGATGCATCGGTAAGTCTCATGAGATAAACAAGTGTCTTGATATAAGGCCTTGACAAAATCTTATTTGTAGTCTTGGCACAAGAAATTGACTATGTAGTTATGAAGTCTCGCATTATGCATTCCATCATTATGAAAGTGAATATTGATATTGCATGTGATTATTTGACTAGTAGAATATCCATGTGAGTAAGTAAATGAAATTATTTTGATTTATATTTTCCATATTATGATTAAGGTTATGTTTAAAAGTATTTTGTTTTAGTTTTATGCACTGCCTTAAATGTTTATGCTTATTTATGAAAGTTTCCGCTATATTGTTATCTTTACTAAGCATCTGAGCTCACCCCTTTCTATGTTTTATTTTTCCCAGGATGTGAAAAAGTATATTATGACTGACCTACAGGGATAGTCTATAGGATCTCAGTGTTGTCTATGGAAACAATTTTTTTTTTCATTTCATGATGTAATGTGAACCTTATGAATGTATCTAGTACTTCCGAGGATACTAAACTAATCGGTCTTTCAAGACTTGATCTTTTGTGATAATGCCAATGATATGTAATAATGCACCGACTCTGAGCTTCTGGGGTCGGGGCGTTACATTAATTCCACTTTTATTTTACATGTCATCACTTTTTTAATTGGAACTTAAACTGGAATTTAAGTAGAATAGTATTTCATTTCATATAGGTGGCATGACATCTTTAACGGTGGATGAATTTGTGTTTCCTTTGATTTCCATTTTTTGTAAACTAGGAAGGACCAATTTCTTGTGAAAACTTTCTTTGAAAATTTAGTCCAGCTCATACTCCTCTGTTTATAAAAGTTTTGTCATGAACTTTTTGAATTGAATGTCACAAATCATAATTTATGTTTTAAAAAGTCAAAATCATGCATTTTTTTGAGGACAAACAAAGATTTAAGTGTGGGGGAGTTTGATGTGGCTGTGATTTTACAATTCTTGCCACATTATTTTTCAATTATCTTCCCTTTTTGGTATTAAAATAATGTATTTTATGTAATAATTATCCATTGTTATATTTTGTTTATCAATTTGTTAAATTTAGGTTCGTGTTAAAAACATGTATTTTAGTGTTTAATTTTTTCATTTTTGATAATTTTTAAATTAATTATTTAATTCTGTTCTAACTTCCATTTTTTATTCTTTTATTTTTATTTAAATTTTAATTTTTCGTTATTTATATTCTTTAATTTTTTTCTCATTTATTTTGATTTTTAAAATAATTAGTTTATTAATTCATTAATTTAATTAATTATTTCTGTAAATAAATAATTCACTTTTGTTTTTTATTCTCTAAATAACTAATTAAAGAATATCTGAAAATATGAACCATTGATTGTTACCAGATCCAAAGTTCCGAACCAGACCCATCTTGAACTCAGATCTGCACCGCACCCTGAGCCGGCCACCATTGAAGATCCTGCACACCGCTGTGAGCTGCTCAACCCATCTCCCTTGCTTCTTCACCTCTCCCTTCAATCCGGCTGAGCTGCCGCTAGCCTCCATGACCTCCGAGCCTCCCACCGAGACCCTCTGCCCATGCCCTTCCTCATGACGCCATCGATCCGACCCCTCACTCTCCCCTTCTCTCCTCTCACTCGAACCCTAGCCACCCCCTTACCCTTTCCTCCTCCTATGCGTGCATCCCCTTCCCCTTTCTTCATTTTGTTTTTTGTTTTGTTTTATTAAATAATAATATATAATAATAATAATAAATATACTTATTTATGTATATATATATATATATATATATAATATTAAGTACTTATATTTTATAATAGAAAATAAAAAAAAATAGATATAATAGTTTTAATATATATTTATACATATATATACACATATTTTAGTAATTATAAATATTTATAATTAAAGTTTTTATTTAATATATATATATATATTAATAATAGTAGGACTGTTAATTTAGGTATATTTTTATTAGTATTCCCATTTTATTATAAATATATATATAGATAGTTACAGTTACTTTGTTAATACATTCTGACGCTTCGTGTGTTTTTTCTATTCTACACAAGAGAAGCTGCTTGTGGAGGTGGTGATAATTGAAGGTGATCGTGGGAAAGTGCGAAGGGTAACTAGTTCGTTGAAAGAAATTAGTTGCAATCACTGGGAACTCACTAAAAGATGGTAATGGGCGTATCAATGACATGCCATGTGTATTGATTATTTCTTGTTAGTTTAGTTTTACTGCATATTTATTTTTGGCGGGAATTTTCTAAATAAAAGGATCCTCACCTCTCCTGTCCAAAAAGGGGGAACACTCCACAAACTTTACTCCACAATATCCATCCACACATCCTGGACTAGGGATCATCTTCAACCTGGAGATAGGACCCTGCTCCTTCATCATCCTCCATCCTCCAACTCTCTGTTTTAGTTTTCATTTTCATTTTTGTACTCTATAAATACATGTGCTTCTTGTTTTGTTGAATCGAGTTGTGTGTTAGTTTTGTATTTTGATATTTGTGTTGTTCGAGTTCATTCTTCATCATCTCATGTCATGATATGAAATATCTAGTGATGAAGATCTAATTTGTGAGGCTAGATCCAGGTTATGAAACCCGACGCAACCTGGAGATCCACACATCATCGCGATCACCATTTTCTTCTTCGCCTTACTAGATTGTGAATGTGAATTGGGGTGTGCATGAACACATTATTTCTCTGGATTAGTTTCTACTTTCTCGCCTAATCTATTCTCCCCTTAAAATATCATCTTATCCAACTGAAAAATTGAGAGGGTATGTTCAATCTGATGAACTCAATAGGATCATTCTAATTAGTGACATCGTGGACAGAATGAGTCGGTTAAGGGAATTATTTTTCAATTTGGAGGAATGGTCATGCACCGAAGACTTTTTGTGTTTGATTGTTTACTGTATAGGTGAGATAGGTGTGTGATTTGAGCCATCAGTCATACATTGAGTGGATTGATAGTTGTTGATTCATTTCTTAAGTTGATCGATGATAGAGAGTAATAGGTAAATTTCCCTAGATTTGGTTTTGTTCTTACTGACTGTTGTGTCTGTGTCTTTTATATTTTCTTGTTATTTTTTTTTTGTTTTTTTTCTCTATTTTTATTCTGTTAGTATTTTTTTTTCACTATTTTTCCCTTATTGTGTTTTTAACACTTTTTCATTTGTTTTTTTGATGTTTTCAAAATATTAAAAAAAACACAAAAAGATTTTCAGAATGACCACTTAAGAATTCGACACTGATTCCTTGAGAGCGACCCCAAGGTTAGAAAATGTGCTATATCTTGGGTTTTATAAATTTAAAATTGACCATCCTCACAACAAGGATAACATCATGGATCAATTATGAACTTATTATCTTCAATCCTTGGTGACCTGAGGTATTCTCTATCTCTTCTCTCATGATTCTTTGATCTATATCCTCCCGTTTTTTCTTCCATGTGATGGAAATTTCTCTCTATCATTATAATAGAGTTTTCTTGGTTGCTTTATGGTGAATTAGTGGAATTATTTCTTTGAGGGATGCATCTTCTTGTAGGAGATGTGATCATTATCTACAACGTTGGTCTGTTCTCGTACGAAGAACATAGATGCCTTTAAGGTAGGGGATTTGTTGCTTCTCTTATTTAATTATGTGCAACCATGGATTTATCATGTTTATCCCTTTGGATGACAATGAAATTAACCTAATAATTATTGAACCATATTAATAAATAATTGGTTAATGATCACATGTTAGTGTGATTTATACCATTATATCATTTTTTATCTTTATTTACCAGGTAGTGTGATATCTATGTTATGATTTGTTAGCATGTTATTATTCTTAGAGCAGTATGTTGAAATTGATAAGGAACATAAATTTAGAATTAATTGATTGATTTTATTAATAATTTAAGAAGATTCATGTTGTAATGAATCTGGTATTTCTTTTAATTTTATGGTAATCAAATTCATGCAACGTGCATGTTTAATTGAAAAATGGTCTTCCATGTGTTGATGGAATTGTTAAAGAATGTGAAGCATGATAATTCTTGATGATAATGTTAATAATAAATAAAATTAATGTTAAATGAGAATGGTATTTATCACAGTTTGATGAAACTGTTTTAAATGCTATAGAGAATGTTTATCTTTTGATAGTTTTTATAGCTTGATGCCTTAGGTTACCCGTATTTGGAACCTAAGACAAACAAATCAGTTAATTCAAGATGGAATAAAAACTGATTATTTGATAAAGTTAATTTCTAGTTCCCTTGTTTCCCATTTTTTTGAGAAAGTCGAGTGCTTTTTGATTATAATCATGAGAGCTTGTTTATTTGTGAAGGTTAGATGCCTTATTTTAGGGCCTAGAATTCCCTATTGTCTATGATTGTTTGTTTCCTACTGATTTTGGGATGTTCTCTATATGTGAGATTCAATATGTGATGTGATGGGGTGGGGAGTCCCAAATGTGATATAATCCTGGGATGGATAATGTAATGTGGGTGGGGAGGCCCAAATGATGTGGCAACAGTTAACGACTATGATGGAGAGATGCATCACGATATACATGTGGGTGTCGGGGGTGGAACTATAGATGATAGAATGGGTTGAAGCTGTTCTTACATGTTGATGTGATTATGAGAGCTGGGATGCTATCTTATGAATCCGTTTAATAGATTATGGTTGGGTTTCTTGTTTTATCTGCATTCCTTTACCCACTACTTGAGGCAACTGGGTGTGCTTGGATACATGTTTCCTCTTGGTGGTAGCTTAAAATTATTTTTATAGAGTACCTAGATTATTTAATAATCCTATTGATGAATAAAAAATTATTAATCCATGGGATTAGTAATTATGGAATTCAAATTCAATGAGATATTAATCTTAAGAAACCATATACATAGTTTAGATTATACTTAGAGAGCATAGACTTTACTCTATTGATTAATGTAATCTAATGTGGAATAATGTTAATGGTTAATTTAATGGTTAATAAATTAATTAACGAAATAAAATGTTAAAAAATAAATAAGTAATTAATGTTTCTTTTTAAATTATTGTATACTTATAGGATATCTAGTTTTATTAGTGGAAGTCGGGAGTCTGAGTGGCGTTAGCTATAGTTGATTCTAATACTTGGTTATTCCCATAGCGTGGTTTTGATCTATATTATATCATATATATTTTTTGATTTCATACACCACCCTACCCATGTCAGTTAGGGTGACTAACACCTAGTGTACTATGGGGGGTGTTTTCCCCAACATCCCAGTGGGGGGATGGATGGCTGACTACCCCCTATGGCCCCACTCTCTTATCTTGGTAGTTACTTATTCTAGTATGCATGGCGATTAATTTACCCATATATGTTTGTAGAGGGGTTTAATGGTTTGTGGTTATCTAAACACATGTATTCCTAGATATATTATCCAAATGATTATTATAGGTATGACGTGTATATGTTGTAATATATTGAGGTACTTACTTGGTTTATAGGCTATAATAGCTTGAGTTATAATACCCAATGTATGATACATGTCATATGGGCTGTGGTGACTTCTAGAAACTACTTGGTTACTATATATGGATATTTGGATGGGATGATGTAATGATGCGATGCATGAGGTGCATTTTTTGATGCCTTGCCCAGGTGCCTTCATGCTGGCTTATTTTGGGGAGAGATGACTCAGGACGTGCAATGTTGGGGAAGAGAGACAAACTAGTGGGTAAGTGAAAGTGGGGTACCCTTGATGTTTCATTATTATATTATATGATCTCTTGTGTGTGATACTTGGTGAGAGTTATCCACGATCAGTCTAAGAAATTAGTATAATTGTTTAGGTGACGAGTTAGTTTCACTATTGTTCACTATGATTTATCATGCTTTATTTATATTTTTTACAAGAGGCGTTGGGGAGGATCCTATTGAGTATACTATTATGCTCACCCTATGTATATATAAACTATTTTTCATGTTATCTGGAGAAGGTTGGAGATCAGTATGGATATTACTCGTTTCTGGTTTTGTAAGAGCTGTTTGGGATTTTTGGTCGCTACTATATTTACCTTTTGGTACTTTTAGTTTCATTTAAGTTGTTATAGTACTATATGACATTGCATGTTTGCACTTAGGATTTCTCTATATATAAATTTTTACAGATTTGGATTAGAACATATTTCTTATCTCTCTCTTCCTCATGTTCTCTTAGAGGGTAATGTCTCCCATATGTGTGTTTATTATACCCTCGGTTCTAGTCTTCAATATGAGGCCTACTAGAGGCGGGAATCAGGTAGTCACTATCTCCCTTTTATCATTTTCATCCTAGTAGGGGTACACTTTGGGGGGAGGGGTCGTGACATAGTGGTATCTAAGGATTAGGTTGATGGATAAGATGGATATTGGAGTTAGACACATGTGATATTGAATGGGTTGGTAAAGAAATGATGTCAAATAAGTTTAGTGAGCGATGTAAACATGGGAGAACAGTTGAGATATAGGTATTTAGAGACCCCTATGATATTATTCAGAAACCTTTAAGTTTACTAAGCCCACTAAATGAAGTGATATTGGTTGCAGGGTAGATACTTATGAAAGGATCATGAATAATTCTTATTTTCACATGTGTTTGAAATGGGTAGACCTTAAAGTAGGTTAAAACATTAAAAAGATAATAAAATAAATAATTAATTAATGTTAATTATTCTATATTATAGGTTTAGGATCTCTAATAGTTTTTTTGCAATCATGGATCCAGGTCTACTTCCTCGTTAGTTTCATGTTGAAAATGTTTAGTAGGATGTTCTAGTAGATCTCCATATAGTGGAGGTTGACAATGATAATGCTTGTAGGAGGAAACTTCAAGAGTTTCAATGCTAGAGTCTTAAAAAGTATGAGGACTCCATTTCAGATTTAGTCATAGAAGACTGGTTGGAAGAGGTTGAGATCACATTCAAATTGATCTGTACTCAGAAGAAGAACTATGTTTCATTAACTGTGATGATTCCACATAGAGTATTGAGGAAGTGGTGGTTCTTGTTCTTCATGGATCATTAGGATTCAATAGTATCATGAGAGAAGTTCTGAGACTAGTTCTGAGTAGAGTTCATTTTTTCAACCATAAAGGTAGTCAGTCACCATGAGCTGCTTACTCTTAGGGAGGGGAGTTACAGCATGTTAAAGTTTGGGATTCATTTTAGTACCATTATATGATATAATTTAGATAATTTTCTAGATAAAGAGGTTAGGTTGAGGCATTATGAGGAGCCTTTGCATCCAGAGATCCAGGGCCAGGTCTCATTGTTTATTCTGAAGACATATCTTGAAGTTCAAGTGATAAAACAGGTTATTAATAGGATGCTATCCAAAACCAGATCTTCATGAGAGGGGATTTGTAAGGATTCCTTGAGAATTATAGGTGTGTTATGGGATTCCTAGTTTCTTAGATATAACATTTTTCGGTTAGTCTAGGTAGGTCCCAACACTCATCATGTTCTTTCTCTAGGGGTGGTATCTCTCAGACCTATTCCAAGGTATCAAATGCATGTTTTTCTTATGAAGGATGAGGTCATCAGTGGTGATAGTTTCTATCCTTTCTAAGCAGTCAATGTGAACCAGTTGTTCTATTTTAGTTTCCTTCATTGAGGAATTTTTGGATGAGATAGAAGTAATAAGGTCTTCTAGTTTTAGAGCAGTAGATAGGAGACGGTTCGAGTATATTATATCCCTGATACGCTTTTTTTCCTCATAGAGTATAGTGTGTCCATGGATGTGGTCATTAGTAGGGTCATAGGGGACCTAGAGAAGGTCATGGTTAGTTCTATGCTTTAGTTTTCCCATCTCCAGTTGATCCAGATACCGTTTGAGGTGCCCTTTTCTTGTTTTCTACATGGGTGTATGCTTTGTTTGATTTGGGAGTGACACATTCCTTTATATCACCTACCCTCATCCATTATTTTGGACTTGAGGTAGAGAGGCTTCTAGTTACCTTGACATTTAATACACCATATGGAGATTGAGATGACTAGTATTAATTATGTAGAGACCATGAGCTAGTGTTGGGGACAAAATTCTCTTAGGGAGACTTCCTATTTTTATAGATATAGCCATATGACATCATCTTTAGCATGTATTTTTTTATTCATTGTAGGCTATTGTGAATTTCATTAGGAGGAAGTTTGTGTTATATGATGTTGATGGAAAGACAGTGGTGTTCATTGGTGATCGAAACCCTCAGATGGGTTATAGGCATATTCTATCCTCTTCATCTTTGATGTTTGATTTGATGTTGAGATCATTAGATGTTCAGGAGTCTGTGTTTCCTATGATTGTAGAAGAGTACCCTAATATCTTTTAGGAGGAGGTTTTATAGTTACCCCATCGACGGGATATCGGTTTTGGGATCTAGCTACAGCCAGGAATGTCTTCTATCTTGATGTCTACATATAGGATGGAACCTTTTGAGTTGGGAGATCTGTGAGTATAACTTGATGATATGTTGCAGCAAGGTTTTGTTTGGATGATTTTATCACTTTGAGGTGTTCTAGTTTTGTTCGTGAAGAAGGCCAATGGAATTTTGTGGATTTATATTGATTATCATTTCTTAAACTAAGTGACTGTGAAGAACCGCTATCCTTTTCTATATATTTTTGATTTATTTGATTATCTTAATGAAGAAAGTTAGTTCTAGAAGATCAATCTGCAGTTAGGATATCATCAGATGTAAGTGAAGGATGGAGATATTCAAAAGACTTTTTCCATTGTCATCATGGGAATTATGATTTTTTTATGTTGTTTCGTGTGAATAATTATCCTATTGTTTTCATGGGGTTGATGAATGAAGTGTTTATAGAGTTCTTGGATAATTTTTTGGTGGTTTTCATCGACAAAATCCTTATATATTTAGCATATTAAGAGGAGCATGTAGAGAATCTGTGTGATGTTTTGGTATTTCTTCATTATTATCATCTATCTAATAAGTTTTAAAATTGTTATTTTTGGTCTCATGAATTCCATTTCTTGGGGAATGTCATGTCCCATCAAGGAGTAGTTTTGGATCCTTTGAAGATAGAGGTGGTTGTTTCTTGTGAAGCGCCCAAGACAGTGGTAGTGGTACATAGTTTCCTTAATATTATAGGCTATTATAAGAGGTTATTAGATGATTTATCTTGAGTTATGACTCCTCTAATAGCCTTGACCATAATAGATTAGGTATTATTATGGACCTAATAGTTTTAGAAAACTTTCGAGTATCTAAAGGATATGTTGTTCAGCACTCCAGTCCTATTTTTTCAACATAAGGAGTTCAGTTTGAGTTTTTATGTGATGATTCATGTCTTGGTTTGGGTTGTGTTCTGATTCTGTATATATTGGTTATTTCTTATGGGTATTTTAAGTTACATCCTCATGATATTAACTATTCCAACCATGATCTTGAGTTGGTGGTAGTTGTGTTTGTTTTGAAGTTATGTAGATATTACCTCATTTATGAGAATTTTGTGGTTTTTACTGACCCTAAAATCCTAAGGTATGTCTTCTCCCAGCATTACTTGAACTTATTTCAATATCAGTGGATGGAATTCTTACAGGATTACGGCTTTGATATTTCATATATGTCAGGAAAGGGAAATTTTGTAGCCGATGTGCTGAGAAGGAAGTCACGTAGTGATGTCATACATGAATTTGGATATTACTTGAGATTGATGGAATAACTCTCAATGATGTATCTAGATATGGGAGAGGTTGAAGGTAGAGGTTGTCTTTTCCAAATGATAGTGTAGTTGTTTTTGGTGCAGCAGGTGGAGGAGCCCCGACTAGGGGATTCTGAGGTGGATGTTTGGAGGGACTGAGTTGTTTTTAGCGATTCCTTTCATGTTTTGTCTGAGGGTGCACAACACCAGGTGTTATTCCATAGAAGTATTTTCATTCCTTCAGAGACGTGTGATATGGTTCTCCATGAGTACCATAGTTTACCTTGACAGTACATCCCAACGTGAAAAATATGTATCGATCCTTAACAGGTCAATTTTGTTGGCCTGGGTTGAATTTTGTAGTTACAAAGTTCATTTCTTGATGTTTTTTCTTCTAGAAGGTGAATACTAAGTACCATGTACCTGATACTTTATTCCAGCCATTAGATATTACCTAGTGGATGTGGGAGGACATATCGATGGACTTCATTACCAGTTTACCTTAATCTTAGGGAGGCTATGAGTCTATATGGGTTATAGTGGATCATTTGATTAAACCATCCCACTTTATAGCAATCATGGAGTCAAGTTTAGTATAGGTTTTGTTGATGCAGTATCTAGAGAAGGTGGTGCGATTCCATGGAGTCTTCAGGATGATCATATATAATTGTGATCCTTGTTTTACCTCCAGGGTATTGAGAGGTCTCTAGCATTTTTTTGGATCACATTTGTGCCTTAACACTGCTTTTCATTTTCATATTGATGATCAGATGGAGTGGATCATCTAGACACTTAAATAAATTTTTCACTCTTATGTCTTGGATTTTGGATGTTTTTGGATGAGTCACCTTCCCTTGGTCATGTTTTATTTTAATAATAGTTTTCACTTCACCATTGTTATGAATCCATTTAAAGATTTATATGAATGACCTTTCCATTATCTGTTGTGATAGACTGGGGTCAGAGATGCAGTAATTCTTAGGCTGGAACTAGTACAAAATACAATAAATATGGTTCAATTAATTCATGAGCAGATAAATATAGCACATGATTTTCTTAAATCTTATTCCAATCATAAGAGGAAACCTATGTAGATCTACATTAGATATCATGTGTTCTTTATGGTGACCCCTCATCATGGGAAGTAAAGGTTTGGACATGGGATTAATATTTCTCCTTGTTTTGTTGGGCCTTTTGAGGTGTTGGCTCATGTTAGAGCCATGTAATATTAGATAGAACTTCCACCATAGATAAGATATATACACAATGTTTTTCACATGTCATAACTATGTTGTTATCTTCATGGATACTCTCATGTTATATATTGGGGAAAGATTGATGTTGATAACAATGTAACCTTCAAGGAGTAGCATGTGTAGATATAAGATTTCCAGGTGAAGGTGTTTCATGGGCATACTATTCCCTTGGTTTGTGTCTTGTGGTGGCATAGTGGCATAGAGGAGAGTACTAGGGAATGTGTGTCACAGATGCACACTCAGTACCCTAAGTTTTTTTATGTTTAGATATATTCTTGTAACAATTTTTATTTTGTGAATGTTGACCTTTTTGGTTTATGATATGGTTTCTTCTTATTGTTTTTTTTGGATTTACTATCATTTGAAAGGTATACCCGTTAGGAGAGTTTTTAAGAGATTTTTGTTACTATTGTGTGGTTTCATGTTGTTTCTATGATGAGGTGGTTGAGCTCCTATGATGATGAGATCTTTGAGAGGTATCTTGTGGGGTGGTTGTTCTGATGGTCCCTTTTTGTTTTCCTTATAGGTTTGGGTTTTGTATTCTTGAGGGTGCAAATTTTTTAAGATGTATCTAATGTAAGAACCTAAATCTATGTATTTTGTCTCTTTTTATGTGTTTCTAAATCTCATGGTGCTTGGAGGAGGTCTTGAGTGAGTCTAGAGGGGCTTGGCTGTTAAAATCTGGAAGCAGGGATAATACATGACATGTAAGTGTTTCACGTCTTATATTCATAGTTCACAGTTTGTGTAATGATGGTTCATGTCCTAAAATATATTCATGGATTATTTGAGGATGGTTCATGAGGTGTTACATGATGTGTAAAAATTCAGGAATAATTGATTCAAATTGACATGTTTTTAGTGAGATAAGAAGCCCGAAATTTACATGATGTGAAAGGGTTTCATGTTGTGTAAATCCCATGTGCATTGCTCCTTAAAATTATATAATGCCTTAGGTTTTTCCTAAAACCTAAATCCAAATCTCATTTTCCAAACAGTCGATGACCCTCTCTCTAGGCTCTTTGGGATTCCTCCAATGGGGATCAATTCTTGGCTTCTTGTCCTTAATATATAGTGATCTGAGGTATGTTCTACCTCTTCTCTCATGGTTCTTTGATTTGGATTGTCCCATTTCTTATTTTCATGTGATGATGTTCTCTCTCCATCGTTATAACATAGTTTTATTGGTCTTTTTATGGTTCGATTGTGTCATGGCATCCTTGGTAGGATATAAATTCTTTTGAGAGAGGTGATCAGGATCTATGATATTGGTCTATTCTCATGTGAAAAAAATTGACACCTTTAAAGTAGGGTATTCATTTCTTCTCTTATTTATTTATGTGTAATCATGGAGTTATCATGGTTTATCCCTTTAGATGAAAATAAAATTAACCTAAAAATTACTAAATCGAGTTAATAAATAATTATTTAGTAATCTCATGTTGATTTTCTTTATACCATGATAGAGGTTTGCCTCTTGATTTTCATGATAGTGTGATATCTATGATATGCTTTTTTAGAATGTTCATATGCTTGAAGTAGCATGTTGAAATTTATAAAGAATGTAAAGTCTTAATTAATTGATTAATTAGATTAATAATTAAATAAGAGTAATGTTGTAATGAATCCATTTTTTCTTGTACTTTGATGGTAATCAAATTTATGTAATGCACGTGTTTAATTGAAAATGATCTTCCATGTGTTAATGGAATTTTTAAAGAATGTGAAGCATGATAATGCTTATTGAGAATGTTGATAATAAATAAAAGTAATGTTAAATGAGAATATTACTTCTCACAGTTTGATGAAACTTGTTTAAATTTTAGAGAACATGTTTAGATTTTGATAGATTATTATAGCATGACACCTTAGGTTTCCCATAGTTAAAACCTATGATTAATGAATAGTTCATTTCAAGATGTAATAAAAACTGGTTGTTTGATGATTATAATTTCTAGGGGATGAGTTTCCCATTTTCTTAAGAAGGATGAGTGCCTTTTGATTAGATTTGTGAGAGCTTGTTTATGTGTGAAAGTTGGATGCCTTATTTTAGGGCCTAGATTTCTCTGTTTTCTATGTTTGTCTATTTCTTTCTACTTTTGTGATGTTATATAAATGTGAGATCCACTATATGATGTGATGGGTTAGGGAGTCTCGGATATGATATGGGCATGGGATAACTGATGTGATGTGGGCAAGGAGGCCTGAATGATGTATAAGGAGTCAATGTTTGTGATGGAGAGATGCATCAGGTTATGCATGTGGGTGTTAGGGATGGAATCAGAGATGACAGAATGGTTTGAATATATTCTTACCCATTGATGTGATGTATAGAGCTAGGATGCTCTCTTATGAATCTATTTAATGGTCGATGGTCAGGTTTCTTGTTTTATCTGCATTCCTTTACCCGCTTATTGAGGTAGTGGGTGTGCTTGGTTGCATGTTTCCTTTTTGTGGTAGCTTAGGATGGTTTTCCTAGAGTACCTGGATTATGGAATGATTCTAATAATGAATAAATAAATCTTAACCCATGGGGTTGGTAATTATGGAATAAAAATGCAATGAGATGTTAATATTGAGAAATTGTGGACTCAACTTAGATTATTCCTAGAGGGAATGAACTTTAATCTGATGATTTATGAAATGTAATGTGGAATAATGTTAATGGTTAATTTAATGGTTAATAAATTAATTAAAGAAATTAAATTATTAAAGGAAAATAATTAATTAATTTGGATCTTTTAAATGCTTGTGTGTTTATAGGATATCTAGTCTTATCAGCGACATCATAGAGTCTGAGTGACGTTAGCTGTAGTTGAATCCAAGACTAGTTACGACCATAATGTGGTTGTGAGATATATTATATCATGTATATTTTTTGATTTCATATACTACCCCACCCATATTGGTCAAGGAGAGTGACACCCAATGGAATCTGGGAGGGTGTTTTCCCCAACATCCTGGTGGGAGGATAGATGGATGACTACCCTCTTTGGCCTCACTCTCTTCTATTAGTAATTAATTGTGCTGGTATGAATGGTGGTTAGTTTCCCTATATATGTGTATATAGGGATATGATGTCTTGTGGTTATTCACACACATTTATTCTCAAGTATAGTATTTAAAGGGTTATTATAGGTATGACATGTATAGGCTGTGATGGCTTGAGGAACTTACTTGGTGTATGGGTTGTAATGAATTAAGGCATAATACTCAGTGTATGATACATATCATACAGGATATGGTGGATTCTGGAAACTACTTGGTTACTATATATGGATATGTGGATAAGATGATGTGATGGTGTGATGCATGATTTATATGTTGTGATTCCTTGACCAGGTGTCTTTGGGATGGATTATTTTAGAGAGAGATGGCTTGGGGCATGCGATGTTGGTGAAGAGAACAAACCAATGGGGAAGTAAGAGTAGGGTAACCTTGATGTTTCATTATTATATTATATGCTCTCTTGTATGTGATACTTGTTGAGAGTTAGTCATGGTGAGGCTAAGAAGTTAATATACCTCTTTAAGTGATGAGCTAGTTTCCCCATTGTTCACTATCCTTTATCACGCTTTATTTATCTTTTTCACAAGAGGATCCAGGGTGGATCCTAATGAGTATACTATTATGTTCACCATATGTATATACAAACTATTTTTCAGGTAATCCAAAGTAGGTTGGAGGTCTAGCTATATATTACTAGATCGTGGTTTTCTGAGAGCTGTTTGGGCTTCATGGCCACTTCCAACTTCACCTTTTAGTGCTTGTGGTTTCCTTTAAGTTGTTATAATAATGTATAAAATTGCATGTTTTCACTTGTGATTTCTTTATATGTGTGTGTTAAGAAAAAATCCCTCAAGGTATCATTGTGGCGTTTTTTGGGTTGATTATGTTTATTGAAGAGAAAGATTCCATGGTCATTTGTGGAGTTCAAGAGAGGTTATTGATATGTTATATTGACAAAGATCCAAAAAAAAGGAATGGATTCCCTAGATTTAGTACAAAAAAGTTCATATAAAAGGTGGCATAGTTTCCCAGTGTTTTCCAAATTTTTGGGGTCCAAAATTTATAGGATGGATATCATCGCAAAAGTTAGATTTCCTTAAAGGCCTTATAAAATATGATTAAGGAATGAGTTTCACAAAGAATGGGTTTCACGAAGATGTGGATCATCATGAGTGGAACATCAAAAATTTATAATGGTTTGATGGTGATCTTCATGACTAATAGAAGATTCATGAAAGAGAAATTCACATGGTGCTTTGTGAATACATAGATATTCACAAATGAGATTGGTGAGCTTCGCGAAATGGTGATGATGTGGATGAAAGATTCTGGAATGGGAGGATACGCTTATAAATAGGCCTCTACCCCCTTATAAACTAGATCGAGACTTAATGAAGATTATAAAGCTCCAGATTCACAAAGGTTATTTCTGAAGGTGGTTCTTGTGAAGAAGGTCACGAAGGCTATGAAAGCCGACTGCAAAATTTCAACATCATGAAAGTAATGGAGTTTCCAAAGGCTATAAAAAGCTAACCAAAAGTTGTGATCCTCATAAAGGCTAAGTGATCTTCATGAAATTTGTATTCTTCATGAATACTAAGTGAGATTTGTGAACGGAGGTTGCTTTAAAAAGGCTATTTGAGCTTCATGAAATATTCATGCATTGTGAAGGTAGTGAGCATCATGAAAGTGTTCAGAAAGGATTTCCTGACGAATCTGTGGTAAAGTGATATTCATCAACTGGGTGAAAGTAGGACTTCAACAGATAATCTATCTATAACTGAGGATATATTCATTATGTATAATGAAGGGACCTATGTGTCCATAAACTATGTTTAGATCCCTTCTAGAGTAGTAACTAAAGGAAGATTAAGAAGATAATCATTTACACCAGAAGTGATCAATCAAAAAAGAGTTAGGGAGTGACCCTTGGGAAGCTATGAGATATCCCTAAACCTTGTAAAGGTAGTGATCTTGGGCGTAGAATTTATCTATCCTAAGCCTTAACTTGGTAGTAGGACTTAGTGTATTTGGTACATCAACACATTGTTGTTGTATTCTCCTTGGTAGTATCCTTGTGAGGGTGAACCAAGTATTTTTTTTGTCTTGTGAAAGTTTTAATTTTTTTTCATACATTTCTATAGGAAAGGGAGAGTAGAATTTTTTGTTTAACAACAAAATAATATACAAAGGGGTCGTTGTTTTAATCTATCATACCCCCCACCTCTCAGGGTATTTAACCTAGTTGGGCTAACAATATGTCTGAGAAAATGTTGATTGGTGTATCTGTATTTCCTCGATATCCTGGATGTTCTCTTAGAGGGTGATGCCTCCCATATGTATTTTTATTATAAGCTCAGTTCTAGTCACCAACCTAGAGCATACTAGAGGCGGGACTCAGGCAGTCACCATCTCCCTTATCTCATTATCATCCCATGAGGGATACACTTTGTGGGGAAGGGGTCATGAAAATCCTTCTCTAGAGTTGTATTGATAGATGAAGTTATATTTGAATCTTTTTAGGTGGTTGAAAATCAGTTTCTACTTCTCTTTGAATCAAAATATTAGGGAAATTTTTTCTATAAGTTCATTGCATGTAATATTCATCTAGTGTACTTCCTTATTTCAACTCTTCTTGAACATCATTTCTTCCATACTTTAAGTATTGAAAGGTAAGTATTAGAAAATTCTTAAGCCTCTCTAACTTTAACCAAAGTACTTCAATTAGAAAAGGTTTTAGTTATTTATTCTCTCAAAAGAGTTTATATTTATTCTTGAGTGCTAGAAATACATGTTAATCCTTGATAAAGGTTACCAGAAAACACATATTTAACATGGCCTTTTCTACCTCTGATTTTATTCTTATCATGAGAGATGATATTTTACCAACTTAAACCACATAATTTCCCATGAAATCATATTTTTTTCCTTATTTCTAGTCACATATTCATAATCTCACTTCTGGAAACATCATTTTCTCTATTCTATATTTTCACCTAATTGTTTATTGTTTCTTTTTGTTTGTTTTTTTAATTGCACATTTCTTTTTTCTTCCCTATGGTTTGATACTTGGGTTTACCACTTACTAGTAGTTTGTAGGTTTCAAAAATAAAAATTAAATTTAAATCATGAGTCAGTGGGTACAAGAGAATCACATTTTATAACCATTTCCAAGGATTTCATATGTGTCCAAAAAAACAAATTTTAAAAAATAAAAATAGTTTCTTAAAAAATTAAAAAATATGTCAAAAACTGCTTTTTTACTTTACTAGTGTGTGTGATTATTTACTTGTGTGAACTTTAAATCTTATGCATAAAATGTCACATTCTAAGTTTGAACTTAAAAAAATTATACTAGAAATAAATAAATAAATTCCACCCTTAATAAAAATAAAAAAAAACTGATATGGAAAATCCAAATCCAGAAATTCAGAGAGCTGTAGAGGAAACTGAAAATCTGGTTACACCTCAACCTAGGAATGAGAATGTTGAGAGGCCTAGGCATAAGGATTTCAATATATCCAATATTTAAATTAATCTATCTCATATACAATTATCTCCCAAGGCTAAAAATTACAAGATGAAGCAATTTTACCTCTCCATGTTGCCCTCCTTTAATGGATAGACTAGAGAGGATTCTCTTGAAGTCACTAGAGATTTTTGTAGAATGATTAAATAATTAACTTTTCATGGGATTTTTGAGGAGGATATTTGGTTGAGAACATTATTTTAAGAATAAGTCTAGGAGATGGTTTCAAAATTTATATGAGGAAATTTTTTCCACATGTGACCAACTTCTCAACTCCTTTGTTACTAAGTTTTATCCTCAAAACGCTGGCAATGAAGTGAGACATAAAATCAAAGATTTAGTTCAAGATAAGGATAAAAATTTTCACAAGACTTGGGAGGTTTAGGGTATTTCTTTTATAATGTCTCAATAATGAAATTTCCCCTCATATCTTGATAGATATATTTTTTAATTCCTTCACTTCTTATAATCAAAATATGGTGGATCATTCTTGTGGTGTTGATTTATTAGACAAGAAAGAGAATGAAATAAAACAAGTATTAAAAAACTTTCCCAAAATTACCAAAATAAAATTATAAGTAAGAGAGTTAGAAACTAACTCCTAGGATGGTGTAGTTAATAAAAATTCACTTAGGGAGTAGTGTTCTCATTGTGGGATGTGTGGACATTCTCAAAAATATTGTCCCAACTTTGATCTATCTATACATATTTAAGAGAGTTCACAATTTTTTACTACAGGGATATAAAATAATATTTGAATAACCCTTTTATAATCAATATAATTATGGATACAAAAATCATCCCAATATTTCTTGGAGAGAATAAGGTGTGTTGAAACAATCCGTTGCTCTTATTTTTCTACAAGAACTTAGACCTTCATTTCAGAACCAATTTAAAGTTTAATCCTAAAATTATTAAGTGTATGTTATAGGAATATTTTAATAGTTGATAGAAAAATTATATTCTCAATAATTTTATTTAGATTCCCAAAAGGATAGACTTGATTCAGATGGGGATGAAAAAAATTATAGAATCCATAATCTTGAGTTACAAATGGGACAACTTGCTAGGGACTTAGGAAGAAGAGACAAAGGTAAATTACCTATAATAATAGTGTTGAATCCAAAGGAAAATTTCATGTATTTAACTACTAAATCATGTTTGAAAACTCAATAACAAGTTAGTAAACAACCTAGGGAAGTTGAACCTGAAGTTCTAGATGAACATGTAAATAAAAACCTGAAAACATAAAATATGGAAATCTAGAAAATAGTTTATAGAATCAAAAAATGATAAATATTCAATTGAAAAGGCATAATAAAAAAATAAAATGAAGTGGTAAATTATTAAATAATGAAATAAAAAGGTGAGTCTTGGGGATGAAGAGATTAATTAACCAGTCCTGAAGAATTATACCCCTCCCATCCCCATTCCACAAAGACTCAAGAAGAACAATCAACCATATTATATGAAATTAATTCAAAATTTTAGATGAATTAATGTTAATATTCCTTTTATAGTGGATTTTAATAAAGTTACATATTTTTTTAAATTCCTTACAATATTTTTTTCTAACAAGAGGGATTGGGATGAGTGTTCAACAATAAATCAATATGAGGAGTCTAGTATCATTTTTTGGAAAAATATTCCTCCCAAAATAAAATTCCCCAGTTCTTTTTTCATTTCTTATAGAATTGGTGAGAGTTAGTATATTATGTTCCTTTGTGACTTAGGTTTAAGTATTAACCATATATCCTACTCCTTATTCACAAATTTATCTCATAGGGAAGTTAAATTGGCATGTTTTTATTTGTAACTTACTGATAGGTTACTTTATTATCCTCGTGGGAGGGTGGATGACCTATTAGTTGATATATGGAAATTATATTTTCCCACTAACTTCTTTATTATTAAAATGGAATGTGATAACAAGGTTCTAGTAATTTTAGGAAGTTCATTCATACTAACAACTAGGGTAGTGATATATGTGTCAAAGGGTATAGCGGCCCTTTAGTCCAGTGATGATCAAAAAGAGTTCTATATTTTCAAAGTTTCACCTCTTTTGGTTAGTTATAAGTTTATTTATTTGGATGAGTAAGTGTTTATATCTTTAATTTGGAGGTAAAATCATCATAATTTTTATTATTTGATCAATGAATCTATTAATGGTCATTTTAATTCAATTTTTTTTGAATCTGAGTCCACACTTGAGATGGAAGGGATCTGGAAATTTGAGAGTTATATTAAGAAATTCATTACTAAGTTCCATGAAGTGGTCCATACACACCCAAAATTTCAAGTTCAAAGGGTTTCTCATGATGATATTTAAAGTTCATAACCCTTTCTTGTTTCCAACTTGGAAAAAACTTCATGTTCCTATCTTCCTAAGTAGTGTGAATTTATTTTTGGTGTTTATTTTATTGAAAATTAAAAATATAAAACTGGTGAAAATTTTAGATGAGTTATTATCCTTTATTACCTAATAATGATTAATCCCATCCTATTGAGGATATAGAAAGTGAGAATCTAATATGTTTTCTAGATTTGTAAAAAAGTATTCTCTTTCCAATCTAATTTGTTTAGATGATGATTTTTTCACCATTGAGCTTAGAGAATTCTTAGGAAAGTTTTATGAGGTTTCCTCAATAAAAAAACAGAGATGAATCTATAATATTGTCAGTAGTAGACATTTTGTTGAGACTGTTGAGCCATTATCTAATCTTTCTTCATTACATAACTTGGATGATGAGTTTTTTGTTCATAACTTTTATAATTTCATATATTATCTTGAGGAATATTTCCAAAATTCATCAAAGTAAGTTTTTTATGACAATAATTATGAGGTTAATAGTGCGCTAGTTGAAACAAATATTGAGTCTAATTTTAAATTGTTTAATCACTCAAGTGTGGGGGAGATTTTGTGAAGTGAAGTTGTCCTTTTTGATGACAATTCAGGGGTTCTTCTTTCCATCCTTTATTCACTATTTTAAGTTCTTAAACCTGAAGTTGTTGGTGGTAGAAGGCTAGATAACACTCCTAGAAAATGGGGTTATGTAAATGGTCTAAAACCATTGGTATAGGATAGAGAAACATTGGTATAGACTATAATAAAGGTTTACTAAACCATTATTTATAATACCATTGGTATAGGCCTATACCAATGGTTTACTCTAAACCATTGGTAAATGACTCCTATAATTTCATTTTACTAATGGTTCCTATTAAATTTTTGGTACATTTCATTACTAATGGTTTCAAAAAAAATCTAAATACCAATTCCAATGGATTATAAACCATTTTAATAGCCTTTACTAGTTTCAAGATATACCAACGGTTGTATTATACCCTTGATATATGTCAATACCAATGATTTTCAAACCATTGGTATAGACTAACTATACCTTCCCAGGTGGGAAAATACCCACCTTGGCCAATTACCTACAAAAATCACTAAATAGTTATAGAAAACATCACCAACCAATATACAAACAATGATACCACAATAAAATAATTAATTAATTTAACCAATGATAACACGCATTTAAAACATCACATATATAAATTCGCATCCAATCATCAAACATCAAGTGTCATGAATATCAGTAAAAAATTTAAAATATTAATGTCTTTCTCATCACCATCACTATCTTCATTGTCATTATCATCCTCAACACCATCCTCACCATTATCCTCGCCATCATCCTCACCATCTCCATAACCATCAACATTCTAGGGATGTCATTGTCCCACCCACCACTAGGACCATCTCTCAGTGCACCATATAATATAAGAATTGTCGATATATATGTTTCACAATCCATGGAAGTATCTGGTGTAAGTGATGGAAATAAGGATTCCATAAATTTCATAAATTCATTATTGGACTTTTGATTCTGCTCATGATTCTATATGAACATTTTTTTGGCCTCTTTGATCGTGACATGATCCTATGCTGCCTCTACAGGAGCTATTTCCAACTCGATGCTACCAAAACTGGAACTTGAAGTGGGACAATATATAGTGGGGAAAATACTCTTCCATAGTCAACAATTTACTCTCTCATGGTGATCATCTCCTAATACTCGATGTAAATGATTTTTTGGACAAAATTTTTCAACTTCCTGCTCATCCAAAGCACACTATTACAAATATAAATGAACTGTTTAGTTACAAAATAGATATGAAATTTTGAAATCAATAAATTAAAACTTACAATTTTCTATTGTGTCTATTTGTTTAGCACACTTCTATATTTCTTCTTTCTACTTGAGAAAAACAATTTTGCTCGAGGCAAGTATCCTTCAATATTCAAAAACTACCTCTATAATGACATTGAATGTAGAAAAACATTATTAAAAATAGGTTATTAATAATTAATTTCATAACTAAGATCAAAGGATATACTTAATGATGCAATATGATTTGTTATAATGATTGATTACTTTGTGCTAATATGATATGATTTAGTTAAAAATATATATAATAAATTGAAAAGGTTGATAATATGATTAAATAATTATTTGATAAATTAACTTAAAATGTAATTTAAGGATTCTTATTTGTATATATTATTTCCATGAATATAAGGGTAATGAAATTATAGAATAATGGAAATAGAATTTCTTTATTAGAAAAAAAATATTCAAGATTAAATACATATATAATATGGTAAAATGAAAAGGTTAAATGTATTATAAATGTGTCCCAGTTTAGTTTTTTATATGTTTATATGATTTAATTTGAAAGTGGTTAAAATAAGTAAAAGCAAGGTAAAATTTTCATTGATAGATATTGATGAAATCATATATTCGATAAGGATTTTATGCATGTATTTTGATTTTGTTGAAATTGAATTCCATTTATGTTTTTGTTATATCAAAAAATAATATGTTAATGATTATTTTTAAAATTGAGGTGATTAATGGATATTTAAGGCATGTTTAAATAGGAATTTTAATAAATTAACTCAAATTTATTTTTATAAATTTTTCTATTTAATATATATAAAAAATGCATAATGGTAAATATGGGTTGTGTTAAAAGTTTTATTTACATGATAAAATATTTAATTTTTGTTTTTAGAAATATGATAAAAGGTATTGGTGTTTGTTTTTTTAAGACACATGAAAGAATTGGATTTATTGTTTATTTTGGTTAAAGCATGATAATGTTCAGTTAGCATGAGAGTATGTAAAATTCAAATTTTATATTCTAGGAAGATTAATAATCTATTTATTATGTTGAAAATGGGATGGTGTGTATATTGTTTTCCTTATGGTTTACATAAAAGGAAAAAAGGTTTCATTTATTTTATGTTTTAATTCTAGTTTTTATTTTACTTCTTAGTTGATTCTAAATATTTGATAATTAGAGTGGGAGGATTTTAATCCTTATGAGGAATAGTAAGATACCTTGAGGTAAGTGGATGTGAACTTATTTGATATTATAATTCACTAATGTAGTGTATTATGGTTAATCTGATAATTAAATTTATTTGTTTTCTAATTTTTTGACATGAAATTGGATAATAATTCAAATAGGGACATGCTAACATGATTTTTTATAGATTAATAATGAGAAAGTATGTAAAATTATGTTATGTTTAGCTTATAATATTGTAGGAAATTAATTATTCTATGGAATAAAATGAGTTGCGTGATTTAATAGAGACCTTAAGTGGAATAATATGTTTTATAATGTTTTGTTTTATTGAATTTATGCTGTAAAAATTTGATTATATGGTATTTAATAATCATTTCATGTTATTTAAAGGGTTAAATTGATGGAATAATGTTTAAATGTGATAAAGGTGTAAATTGTTGAATAAATAAAACTAAATCATATTGATGTGTTGAATTTTTTTGTTTTAATAGAGTTGTTTGTGTGGTGAGGGATCATTAATGATCTAAAATGATTTGTTTAAATCATAATATTTCATGTTGATATGTAAAAGGTATTTTACATGATATACTTTATTTTTTGGGTTGAATAACTTTTGTGTGCTACTAGAATTTAATTAAAACCTAAGATTAAGAGTGGTATAGATGACTAAATAATGTGTGAGTGTTAAGGGAGATATTTAGTTATTAAATGGGAATAATAATTGGTTAAAATATGGGTTTAATATAGAAATTTATGCAATGTACAATTTTATAACGTAAGGAATTGCATCCTATAATCTTATAAAAATTCCTTAGGTCCACCTTTGAGTTACAAAAATGTTTTTTTAACACTTGTAGGAGTTTATAAACATAGTTGAAAGGGGATTGATTGAAATTAATAATGGTTAAGGACTAGCACTTCAATCACTATAGTAGTTCAAATTTTATATTATCACCAGAGTCAGATCACTGACCACTCTCAACAAAATTTCAAGATCTTTAATAGCCAAGTTTAAATATATAGGACAACATGAATTTTAACACTTTCTAAAATTATATTATTATTATTTACCTTTCTTTCTCATTACTTCAACTATATGGTTTTAACTAGTATAAATATGTCATCCACTTCTCCTTCTACTTCTTATTCTTCAATAATAGTGATCAAATTCCTAATATTAGTATTGGATTCTATTTCCCTTTATTGAGAGAGAAATTATTCTCCCATTATTCACTCTTCTCAGTCTTGAAAACAAAAATTCTCTATGTATAGTGATTATTTTTTATTCTTCCCTCTCCTCTCAATTTTCAATAGCCTTGGAATTTTCTAAAATCTCACCAGCTGAGAGAATTAAATCACTACCATAAAAATCAATATACTTATATACAGTACATGGAAAAAATTTAATTCATAATCTAAAATAAAAAATACACAATAACAATTTTTGTCTTCTATGATTTTTTATTCCAAACTATTATGCATGTGATGCTCACTAATTTCTTCACATAGAACAGTTTACCATATTTTATTTTTCTTAATTTAAAGAATAATACAAAAATTATCTTATTTATTTCTCTTCTCGTTTTTCTCCAGTATATTGTATCTTATTTTTTTACTCATTAGTCTATATATTTTTTTATCCTTCTCAAAATAAACTCAAAAAAACTAAAAAAAATTAAGCCATCAGAGTTTTATAAAATATTAAGGAGTAACAAGATATAGAATAGAGCTTCTTATTTTTAACTTGAGGGATTCAACAAGAAATATGTATAGATTAATCTTGAATATCTACAAATCAGTCACTTATTAACTTGATCTTCATTAACTCACTTAAGAATATCAGAAACTCATTCACTTAGTTTAAATTATAATGATTTAAATTTTGATGAACATGTCAAGATTTCAATCAACACTATCTGAATTTTCTTTTAAATAGAATAAATTCATTTTGTCTAAATAACTTATCCCAGTTATTATATCCTTTATCTCTATGATGAAGATCATCATCCCCATTCAATATTCTTCAAATCAGGCTTGAATCACGACAAACAATTTCATCATGATATTTGAACATGAATTTCATCTCTAACAACATAAAATTTATTTTCCATTAGAATTAATAATTCTAGAAACTTAGAATTTCAATCATTAAAATGTCACTCAAACATTCTTATTACTTTGATATTCTCTTCCACAAGTTGAATATCAAATCTAATAATTGTATAAATTGAATAAAAAATCATTTTGGTATTTTTTATGTTTGTAATAATTAATATTATTTTTATAATAATCATAGTTGATTTATTATTTAGATATTTATTCTAAAAATATTATTTTTTTGTATAATTTTCAAATTTTAACTTTGGCATGATGCTTATGCAGAAAAAATTCGTCCTTAAGTGGAAAAAATTATACAAATATGGCTCTAGATTCATGATTACATAGGTTCAATGGTATATACGTAGAGAAAGGATGATATTTATGCACATGTAGGATATTCATCATTACAAAGTAAGTTAACCCTTACAACATTCAAGAATGATGACTACACAAATGGATGATGTTTACACCAAGAGTTTAGGTTTCGAGATCCTCCTTAGTAAGGTTTTCCCTCATTAAAAATATAGGTTTTATCTATACTAGAAAAAATGTTGTATTGAGTTTATGATTCTATGTGTGAAAAAAGTAATATTTTAAATACTTTTCAATATTAATCCAAATTACTAAGTCAAGTAATCAATAAACTCTTTAATCTATTTTTTCTCATTAATATATTGTAATGTTCATAAATTAACTTGTACATAAATATAGTTGTTATGAAAAAAATTATAATGAATCTATATAATTTACAATTGAAAAAAATTTATTTCCATAATTTATTTAAATATAAAAATTATAAATGAGTGTTATACCTACTTCCTCTCATGTTCTAGCATCATAGTCCACCCCAAAGTGTAGAGGTATTTCATAGCATCTTAAAAAATAATTTTTAAAATACAAAATATACTATTAATGAAAATCATTGTAATTTTTATTCAAAAACCAAAAAATTGGTTGATACCTTAAACTTGGTACTCTTCCAGCGAGAAATAATTTATTGATAATGTGCTACTAGACACTTATTCATGATATTTATGGACTATAAATCCATAACAACTCTAGAAATCCAGCCACAATATAACTCGTGCTTATATTCTCTCAACAACTCACCTAATTCCATGAGTCGTGCAGTCCTCGCAGCCTCACCATCATGAAAATTATAAAAAATATGGAAAAAAATTATTAATTCATATAAATAAAATAATAATTTAAACATTAAATCCAATGAATTTTCATACCCATATTTGCACCCAATAATTATCCTTTACTTCATTTTGATGGTTTCTCTAGGAGAGTGGCCTGATGGGAATGATGTTAGAGTATTTGGAAAGCATCCCCATAAAACCTCTACATCATCACCCTATTTTTCCAATCATTTTATTATCCTCATTGTACTCAACCAACAGCTGTGTGTGGTGGTTCCACACATCACACATGCATGTATGCCCACACCAACTAGTGGAATATCCAGTTGTGAAAGAAAAAAACAAATATTATATCAATACATGATATAATGAAAATAAATAATGGTCAAAAAAAATACTAGGATTCTATAAATATACCTAATCTAGATTGATCAGTGGGTACCACTTGATCTCTAGGCTCTAAAGGATCATTAACATGTACAGTAGGAGTGGGATCCAATGACTGCTCATGAGGCTCAGAATGTGTTGGAATAGAAGTTAAAGGAACATGAAAGTAAAAGCTCAGGGAGAATGAATGTAACACCCCAAGATTTTATGGTATGTTTCCCTTTGAATAATGCAATAGCTTTCATTGTACGCAACTTCAAGATTCTAACACATCGTGACCAATCAAACTAGCCGTTATGAACAGTAATACCCACTTTTTGAAATTTTATAAATTTTATATTTCAAAATGGACTCCATTATTGGGTTCGTAATATCGAAATTATCTTAGGGTGAACTTTTGGTATTTTTCTGAAAACATTCAGTTTTTGATGAATAGTGAAAAATACTAAATTTTAATTAAAAACAACTTTTTTAATCAAAATAATTTATAGTGCCAAATTATACTATTGAGTGTTATTTAAGTATAATTAGATTATATTTTTAACATTTAATTCAATGTTGGTCATTGGACATAATTTCACATTTAAACTGGACATAAGAAAGTGTCAATCTTTTGATAGTTATTATTTCTTAAAAACACGCTTTTTGTTTTGACAACGGGAATTAATTTTAAATTAATTTCAGCCACTTATGTGTTTTGAATTTAGAAAAATGGATTCCATATTTTGAATCAAGAGGTCCAAACTATGTAAATAGGTAACTTTTATTTTTAGACATTTTGAATAATTACTTCGGTAAATATTTTATTTACCACGGTTAAAGGGTAAATCCAGTAAATAAGGGTAAAAAAATAATATTATAATAATATTAAATTACCCTAACACGTGTTCTAACCCTATTAGCTGATACATTTATGACCATGGGAATCCTTTGGTCGATTTTGGGACCCCATGGAGCCACTTGTAAGTGATAATGACACTTTATATTAATTAAGTTAAAGTAAATACAAAAATGACATAAGGATATATCTTTTAGTAAAAAAAATGTACATAGGGTTATATATGTTATATATTCGAATATAAATATTCATTAGAAATATAAAAATATTTCCTACATAATGGTATTTTATTTATAATTTTTAGACATTGTATAATTTAATTTATTTATGACACAATGATGATACAATAATTACCTTATTAATGAAATATTAAAATAATTGATATTATAAATACCCAAATAAATGTAATTTGAGACTTTTTATGAATTCAACTAATTTTCTAGGTTAATGTGATATGTTAGTATTGATTAAATGAATTTTTTTGAAGTAATAATGCTGTTAAGAATTTAACAAAAACAAAATAAAAAATAGTGTCAAAATTGACATAAAAGAATTTAAAAAAAAAATATTATATTACTAATTGATATTCTATTCCTAAAAATATAAGGTTTCACCAAAGGTCTTAAATAAAATAATATATGTCATTAATGAATCACTTTAGGTTCTCTTGGAAGTTTATAGTAAGTCTATTAACCATATAATATAAAATACAAAGAGACATGGTAAATGTCTAACTAATTAACTAAGAGTTAAATCTAAAAGATAAATTTAATATAGTGACCCAAACCTGTCTAAAACCTATTGGTTGAGTGGTTTTAGACCCATACCCACCTTATACTTTAAATAATTTATTTTGGATCCATTAGAAACCGAAAATTATTTTATTATAAAATAATATTTCAATATTTTCCTAAGGTTCCCCTCACCCCTTTTATAAAAGGGCACTTCCCCTTCTCTCAAATTCACACCTTCAAAGCCATTTGGCTTGGCCAAACCCTGCCCAAATATCCTCCCAACTTTCCCTTCATCATAGAGGCCTTCCTTTAGCCATAAATCCAACCTAATTAGCCCTTTTGATCAAATCAAAAGGAAGAACCCGAAGAAGAGGTAAATATTTCATCACCTCTTTCAAGTTCCTTTCTTCTTACACTTCCTATTTCTTTGTTGTTTCCATTCTAAAATAATAACTCCAGTATCTTCTATATACTGTGATGTTATTATAAATATGGTACAACCATATTCATTATTCTATCTATTCTTTGAATGACATGCCATCATACGTGCGTACGTATGGCTTACCGTCTCCACGTTGTGGTGTAGTTGTTATTCAATACATTATTATTTGGATAGGTATAATAATTGTAATGGACTGGGTTTATGGGGTCCATTAATCGGTAAAAATCTGATGTTGAGGTGTTCTGGGTGGTCTGGAAGGCCATCCCAGCTTCTCGGTGACTCCTAGCGGTAGCCTTGGCCTACCGGTAGCCTCGGCCTACCGGTAGACTGAGCCTACCGGTGGCCTTGGGGTACCAGTGGCCCTTGGCTACCGGTGGCTCTCAGATACTGATAGCTCTCGGCTACCGGTATCTCACGGCTACCGGTAGCTCTCGGTAGCTCGCGACTACCAGTAGCTCCCGGTAGATCGCGACTACCGGTAGCTCCCGGCTACCGGTAGTTCCCGGTTACCGGTAGCTCTCAGCTACCAGTAGATGTCGCCAATCGGTAGCTCTCAGCTACTGGTAGCTGTCGCCAATTGGTAGCTCTCAACTACCGGTAGCTGTCACCAACCGGTATCTCTCAGCTACCGATAGATATCGCCAACTGGTATCTCTCGCCTACCTCCACGGGTTTTCCAGTAGCACCTCCTTTTTGCGCTAATTGGTTTTTAAACCATGTTTTGACCCCTTTAAGCCAGTTTTAAAAGTCCATTAAGGCCCGTTTAAATTAAATGATTGGTGAGATACCCTTAAATGAAAAACCATGAGGTGTGCATCGGTTTAAACCACCCCGAAAGGCAGACACCTTTTAAGTAACGTGTGGGGTGTCTCAACCATGTGGTCAACCCACGATCCCACTCCTTACATGATTTCGAGTTAACCGCCCTGGGAATGTTGTATCTCAACCTTTATAACCAAAGATTCTCCCTAGGTTTCTTTAACTCGATCATCCTACTCGGAGTACCCTTCCTCCTGACGAGCCGTACCCCTGATGTTTTCCTTTCGCATTCCGTGGAGTTCCTGCCACCCCTGTTTTCCAGTTTCCACACGAGGAATTAGCGTCGATCTTTGATCCGTCAGGTAGGGGTTTCACCTTCGTCTCTCCTTTCTATGCATCTTACGGGGTGGGTACGCTACTACTTCTGTAGAATTGTATGAACCAAACTTTAATGAAGATAATAAATGTATTCTAAAGAATAAATGGGAGGGGTGTGATCGATGATGGTGCTATGTTTTTTTCCTCTTTCATGATTAATGATTTCTGAATTGTGCGGGCTTACGCCTACTAAAAATCATGGTTGTTGGTGGTCTTTCTCTGTGCACTAATAAACCCTTACCCCTTGTGATGTTTAAATGGATTGTATTTTGGTTGTGAACCTTTTTCTGTGTAAAGGAAATCGGTTAATCACGTATATTCGGCTAAATAAATTGGAAGCACTAGGATCAACTCCTTCTATGATAACCCTGGTTTAAGCCCAGTGGAATTGAAATCATGGGGTGTGTTAAATATTTTAAATCTGAAAATGCCTATTGAGTCTGCCTTGTGTTGGTAGTATTGGTTTGGTTGTTCCCTCCACGGTTAGATAGGGGCTTAGATTGATGGGGCGATACGGGTGGGGATGGGATCCCCTGTTGTTATACTTCGAGGTCGTGTGATTACCCTGCTTATATCACGAATTAGGGTGGGATCCTCTGTTGTTGAGAAACTGTTGGATCCTAGATTTTGGGGACATGGTGCTATATCTTTGGGTTTTCTTTGGTTCCAGTACTTTGAGGGATCTCCCTTATCCCTTTGTTGTTGTGACTTTGCAATAGAACCGGGTGTGAATGCTTAAATTACTGTTGGCTGTAAATTTTTCCTTTGGTTTGTGCTTATGCTGTTAGTTTCCCAGTAGTACAGAAACTTATTTAAACATTATTACTGAACATGAAAGCAAGGATGGGACAAATGGGGATTTGGTTTGATGTGATTCATGACTTGGGCATGGGTGTTGTTCTCTCCTCTTATTAATGAATAGTAAGGATAGTGTTCTTTAGGATGGCTGAAGAAAAACCTAGATTGGGTGATTTCTTGTTACTTATACATATACTTGTAGTTTTTGTGTTTCTTATTCGCGCCCCACCCAAGTTGATCACTTAGTTCCGAACACCCCCACTTCACGGGGGAGGGTTTTTTTCCAACACTACTATGAGTGGCTAGTTGTTAGCTCCTTTTATGATCTCTTTCCCAAATAGCCCAAAAATCTACAGGCAGGCTGTGATGGCCTGAAGTCTATTATTAGCCCAAGATTCTCCGGGCAGGGTAGTGTGGTGTTTGGCCCAGGTGTGTGCGGGCAGGTGGTTTCTGAAGTATCTTCGAGATGAGGCCCAGATGTCTTCGGGCATGGCAGTAGTTCTTCTAGCCCAGGTGTCTTCAGGCGTGGCAGTGGTTGTTCTGGACTAGGTGTTTGTAGGCATGGTTACGTGTGATAGTTGTGGACCAGGTGTTTGTGGGTGGGATGTGTGGTTGTTGCCCAGGTGTGTGCGGGAGGGGTATGGTAGTGGGACTGCGATGAGAATGGCGGGATTGGTCCGATGCGTAGGATGTCTTCAATAACCAGTGGAAAAGTGGCGTAGGGTACCCAAACATTGATGTGCTATTACTATACATTACTTGACTTGCGTTATTTGGGGAGTGTGCCTTGGTGAGGCTTGGGTGGTTAGTTTCCTTGCTAGGTGCTTGGTTATCTCTTTTCTTACAGGGCATTAGTATGCCTCCCCACTTGTTGTTGTTGTTCTTTCCCTTTTTCTTGGTATCTTTTTACCTTTGGAGTTTTGTGACTTGTATCTTTTACCTTTGAACATGCATATGGGAATGGTTTATTTTCAGCCGTATTTTCACTTTCAGTTTTGGTGTTGTGGGATTTACTATCTTATCTCTCAATCCTATTAAAAGAAAAAAAGAGGGTAATGCCTTCCATTTAGTGTGTGATTTTATACCCTTGGTGCTGGTCACCACTCCGAGACCTATTGAAGGCGGGTTTCAGGGGTCATTATCTCTCCTTCAACTTAAAGAAGGAAGAGCCTAGCAATCTGCTGACCCTTCCCTCCTTTTGGTGAAGGCGGGTCGTGACAGAATGGTATCAAAAGGAGGTTGAGAGATAGGATGGAGTCTGGAGTTAGGCATAGTGAGAATTGCATGGGATGGTAGGGAAACAGTATTGGGTGACCTTTGTGCGTGAATTAGGCCAGGGAAGACCGGCTAGGACATGAGATTTTAGGGGGCCCCATGATCCAATGCATGGGATCTGGACCTACTGAACGACCAAGTGAGGCCACGCTGATTGCAGGGTAAAGACCCTAGGAAAGGTACATGCATCATAATGACTTGTGTTCTCGTGTTTCTGGGGTGTTTTGGGAATTTTAAATAAATAAGAAGTTTAATAAGTTTTAAGAACAATATTCTGCACTACTTGGGCTTAGGTATTTTTTGTTTACCTTGCAGCTATGACACCCGGGAGACGACCACGAGTTGTACGGGCGATCGAGGCCCAGGAGGTTGACTTGTCCGATCAGCAGAGGGCTGATCGAGAGGAGGAGGATGACCAGTGGCAGAAGACACTTTGAGCCTTCCAGTGATAGACCCTCGAGAAGTATGAGGGCAACACCTCAGACATGAAGACGGAGGGCTGACTAGAGGAGCTGGTGTAGCCTTCAACTTGATCCAGGCTCCGACCGAGTACTGGGTTCCTCTAGCCATCAGCCAGATGCGGGGAGCAGCACGTCAGTGGTGGACGTTCTACCTGGGGGAGAGAAGAGAGGCTGAGGTGGCATGGGCTGATTTCGAGAAGGAGTTCCAGGCAGAATTCCTCTCTTCTATCATGAAAGCTGATAAGAGGCAGGAGCTACTCTCCCTCCAGCAGGGAAGTATGTCAGTAAGGGAGTTGGGGATCAAGTTCAAGGATCTCCTTTGCTTTTCTTCGGACCTCTTTTCAGATGAGGAGTCTCGGGCGAGACGTTTAGAGGAGGCGCTCTGACCTTCCCTCCAGTACGTTGTTACCCACTTCACCTTGCCGACATACTTTGAGGTCCAGAAGAAGGAAAAGGTGGTGGAGAGGATGCACATGCTGGGCGGCGTGTCACGAGAAGGGATTCAGCTAGGCCTGTCAAAGGGAAAGGCCATCAGCACCAGACCTCCAACATCGGAACCCTCTAGGTTCCGACCAGTAGGGAGCAGGCCGCAGCAGTTCCAGTTCCAGTCCCCCGGTCCTCACCCTTTCCCTTTGGGCCCAGGACCGAGGTGATTCATCTATGGGATCCATGGACATCTCCGGAATCAGTGCCCGGACCGAGTTCAGTACAGCAGTGGTGGACAGGCCCAACACCCGCCTCAGCAGCAGCTTCCAGCTAGGCCCTTCCATCAGTAGCAGTAGGGGCAGTGAGATCCCGCTCCTCTGAGGGAAGATGTTACAGGGGGAGGCCGAAATCAGGGCGCTCCTCAGGGACCTCGACCAGGGCATGGTCAGGGAGGCGGCCGACAGCCGAGGGGAAGAGGAGCTGGGCGTGGACAGTTGCACGCCATGGAGGCAACAGTTCCAGCGGGACTATAGGTTGTTCGAGGTACGATCAGTTTGTTCAGTACCCTTGCTTACACCTTGTTCGATACCGGAGCTTCGCACTCTTTTGTTGCACCTGGTCTGGCCCGTGCTCTAGGTATAGATGTTGAGAGACTTCTAGTGCCCCTGGTGCTGAGCACACCAGTCGAAGGTTAGACCAAGTTGTTATATGTTTGTAGAGGATGCAGACTGATGATAGGGCCACATCAGTCGGTTAGGGATCTACTACTGATACAGATACAACCATACGATGTCATCCTAGACATCGTCTGGCTGTTCTCTGTGTGTTCCATCATCGACTTCTTCTGAGGAAGGGTTGTGTTCTCAGACTTGGGCAGATGACGTGTTACTTTCATCGGCGAGTGAAGTGACCAAAAGGGAAGTGGGCGAGAGGAACCCCTCCTCTCCTTGTTATCTGAGCTGTCAGTAGAGTCAGTGGATGCTGAGATGGTGGAAGTACCAGGGATCACCAGTGAGTTTATGGACGTCTTCCCTGAGGAGGTGACGACTCTACACCCTCGACGTGATATCGAGTTTTGGATAGACTTGTATCCTGGTTCTCGTCCGATTTCGATGGCTCCCTACCGAATGGCGCCTTTGGAGCTACGGGAGTTGCGGATTCAGATCGACGATCTGATGAAGAAGGGTTTTGTTCGACCGAGTGCGTCACCATGGGGTGATCCAATCTTGTTTTCAAAGAAGGCAGATGGTGGTCTCAGGTTGTGCATAGACTACAGGAGGCTGAATCAGGTAACGATCAAGAATCGCTACCCTCTTCCGAGGAAAGACGATCTCTTTGACCAGTTGAAAGGGGAAGGATAGTTCTCGAAGATCTACCTTGGTCTGGGTATCACCAGTTGAGGTTAAAGGAGGGAGACATCTCGAAGATGGCCATCAGGTGTAGATATGGGCACTTCAAGTTTGTAGTCATGACTTTCGGTGTTACGAATGCCCCGGTTGTGTTCATGGGGCTTATAAAATCCATCTTCCGGGAGTACCTGGATCGGTTCGTAGTTGTGTTCATCGACACCATCCTGATCTATTCAAGATCAAAGGAGGACCATGCGGAGCATCTGAGGATGGTTTTGGAGGTCCTCCGACAACACCAGATCTATGATAAGTTGTCAAAATGCAGGTTCTAGATTCGATAAGTACACTTCCTTGGGCACATAGTGTCCGAACAGGGGGTAGCGGTGGACCCATCAAAGGTTGAGGCGGTTGTTTCTTGGGCAGCACCCAAGAATTTGGCAGAGGTTCGCAGTTTCCACGGGCTGGCAGGTTACTATCGGAGGTTCGTACCCAACTTCTCCCAAGTTTCAGCCCCTTTGATAGCCTTGACCAAGAAGGACCAGGTTTTCGTATGGAGTGAGCAGTGCGAGGCAACCTTCAACTATCTGTAGGAGAAATTGGTTAGTGCCCCGGTGCTGAGACAACCAGAAAAAGGGGCAGCGTATGAGGTGTTCTGTGATGCTTCAGGGCAAGGCCTTAGATGTGTGTTGATGCAGAAACAAGGGGTGATCTCTTATGGGTCTAGGCAGCTACGCCCTCATGAGCGTAATTATGCCACCCACGATCTGGAACTTGCAACGGTCATTTTCGCACTGAAGTTATGGCGACATTACCTCATCGGAGAATGCTTTGTGGTCTTCACGAATCACAAAATCTTGAGATATATATTCTCTCAGCGGGACCTAAACTTATGGAAGAGAAGGTGTATGGATTTCCTCCAAGATCACGACTTTGGGATATCCTACACTTCAGGAAAAGGGAATGTATTGGCCTATGCTTTGAGCAAGAGGTCGCAGAAGGATGTGGTCCGAGAGTCGACAGACGGTTGGAAGGCGATGGAGGATTTGGCTGCCTTGCACCTGGATGCGAGGATGGATAGTGGTAGAGGTTGCCTGTATTAGATGACAGTGCAGTCTTATCTGTTGCGGAAAGTGGAGGAGTCTCAGTGGGGAGACCCAGAGTGTGAAGTGATGTGCGACCGAGTTGACCAGGGAAATGCTCCGAAAGGGTGGACGAAAGATGGCCAAAATCAGATGCTCTTCTAAGGAAAGATGTTTTTTCCAGAGGTGATGCGTGGAAAGGTTCTTAGTGAGTTCCACAAATCACCCCTAGCGGTACACCCAGGAGTTTCCAAGATGTACCAGGGTCTGAGGAGACAGCTTTGGTGGCCCGGAGTAAAGCGAGCAGTGGCAGAGTTTGTGGCCAAGTGCCTAGTGTGTCAGCAGGTAAAGGCTGAACACCGTGTTCTAGGTGGGTTGTTGCAACCTTTAGATGTCCCCGAGTGGACGTGGGACGACATCTCGATGGATTTCATCACGGGACTACCCAAGGTTCAAGGAGGTTGTGACGCTATCTGGGTAGTATTGGACCACTTGACGAAGTCGGCTCACTTTCTGGAAATTAAGGAGTCGAGTGCAGTGGAAGCTCTAACACAGAAGTATGTGGAAGAGGTATTGTGGTTGCATGGAGTTCTGAGTTCCATAGTCTCAGACATGGATGCACATTTTACCTCACGAGTCTGGAGGGGATTGCAGTATGCTTTTGGCACCCAGCTACGTCTTAGCACTGCTTTCCACCCCCAGACAGATGGGCAGACAGAGCGCACCATCCAGACCTTGGAGGACATGCTCCAGGCATGTATTCTGGACTTTGGGGGATCATGGGTGTGACACTTTACTCTGGTAGAGTTCGCCTACAATAATTTCCATCACTCTACCATTGGCATGGCTCCATTCAAATCCCTATATGGAAGGCCGTGTCGCTCACTCGTGTGTTGGACTGAGGTTGGGGAAGGAGGTGTTCTTGGCCTGGAGGTGGTGCAGAGCATGACAGAGAAGGTTCAACTTATACGAGAAAGTATGAAGGCGGCTCAAGACCGGCAGAAGTCATATGCCGATGATAGGAGGAGACCCTTGGAGTTCGAGGTCGGGGACCACGTGTTCTTGAAGGTCTCCCCTCAGTGTGCACAGCGGAGGTTTGGCAGGGGAAGTAAGCTTTCTCCCAGGTTCATCAGACCCTTCGAAGTGTTGTGGTGGGTCGGTGAAGTGTCTTATCATCTAGTGCTACCACCGTCACTACTGAGGATACACGATGCATTCCATGTTTCCTAGCTTCGTTGATATCTACACGACGACTCCCATGTCATCGATTAGGGAGAGTTAGATGTCGAAGATGATGAAACCTTTATAGAACGACCAATCAAGATCAAGGATCGTAAAGAGAAAGTGCTTCGTGGATGAACCATCCCCTTGGTTCATGTGTTGTGGAGGCATGGTGGCCTGGAAGAGAGAACATGGGAGCGGGAGACCCAGTTACGTGTTTAGTACCCAGATGTGTTTTGACTTGTTTTTTTTGTTCTAATCCTTTGAGATGTTGAACCTTGTGCTTTAATATATGGAATGATTGTTTTTCTTAGATTTTATATGATCTTTTCCCTGTCCTCTGTGCGTGTGTGTACGAATGTGTGATGATGGGAAAACCTGACTGCTAATCAGGATGCATTAATGTGGATGCGATTAAACCCGTGCAGGCAAGTCAGTGCCGCCCAAAGCGGATAATATCCTGACATGTAGGAGGGGACTCCCTAACTCATGTGTTGGACAGTGTGATCCTTATGCTTGTTGTGAATGGTTGATAACTCTTGGGAGAGTGTTCCTGGATGTAGGAGGGGTTCAGTTCCATCTTTGGAATAACTCCAGGGTTTTCCCCTGAGAAGTATCTTTCTGGGTTGTTCTTATATTCTCGGGGATGAGAATAGTTTGAGAAGTATCTGATGTAATGGCCCAGGTTATTGGGGTCCATTACTTGGTAAAAATCTGATGCTGAGGTGTTCTGGGTGGTCTAGAAGGCCATCCCAGCTTCTCGGTGACTCCTAGCAGTAGCCTTGGCCTACCGGTAGCCTCAGCCTACCGGTAGAACTAGCCTACAGGTGGCCTTGGGGTACTGGTGGCCCTTGGATACCGGTATCTCTCGACTACCGGTAGCTCTCGACTACCGGTAGCTCGCGGATACCGGTAGATCATGGCTACCGGTAGCTCCCAGCTACCGGTAGCTCTCGTCTACCCCCACGGGTTTTCCAGTAGCACCTCCTTTTTGCGCTTATTGTTTTTTAAACCATGATTTGACCCCTTTAAGCCTATTTTAAAGCCCATTAATGCCCGTTTAAATTAAATAATTGGTGAGGTACCCTTAAATGAAAAACCATGAGGTGTGTGTCGGTTTAAACCACCCCAAAAGGCAGGCACCTTTTAAGTAATGTGTGGGGTGTCTCAACCGCGTGGTCAACCCACAATCCTGCTCCTTACATGGTTTCGAGTTAACCACCCCGGGAATGCTGTATCTCACACTTTATAACCAAAGATTCTCCCCAGGTTTCTTTTTCTCGATCATCCTGCTCGGAGTACCCTTCCTCCCGACGAGTCGTACCCCTGAAGTTTTCCTTTCGCGTTCCGTGGAGTTCCTGCCACCCCTATTTTCTAGTTTCCACGCGAGGACTTAGCGTCGATCTTTGATCCGTCAGGTAGGGGTTTCACCTTCATTTCTCCTTTTTTTGAATCTTGTGGGGTGAGTACGCTACTGCTTCTGTAGAATTGGATGAGCCAAACTTTAATGAAGATAATAAACAGATTCTAAAGAATGAAGGGGAGGGGTGTGATCGATGATGGTGATCCGTTTTTCTCCTCTTTCATGATTAATGATTTCTGAATTATCTGGGCTTACACCTACTAAAAATAATGGTTTTTGGTGGTCTTTCTCTGTTCACTAATAAACTCTTATCCCTTGTGATGTTTAAATGGCTTGTATTTTGGTTGTAAACCTTTTTCTGTGTAAATAAAATTGGTTAATCACGTATATTCGGCTAAATAAATTGGAAGTACGAGGATCAACTCCTTCTATGATAACCCCGGTTTAAGCCTAGTGGAATTGAAATCATGGGGTGTGTTAAATCTTTTAAATCTAAAAATACCTATTGAGTCTGCCTTGTGTTGTTAGTATTGGTTTGGTTGTTCCCTCCATGGTTAGATAGGGGCTTAGTTTAATGGGGTGATGCGGGTGGGGATGGGATCCCCTATTTTTATACTTTGAGGTCGTGTGATTACCCTGCTTATATAATGAATTGGGGTGGGATCCTCTGTTGTTGAGAAACCATTGGCTCCTGGATTTTGGGGATATGGGGGTGTATCTTGGGGGTTTCTTTGGTTCCATTACTTCAAGGGATCTCCCTTATCCCTTTGTTGTTGTGACTTTGCAATAGAACCGGGTGTGAATGCTTAAATTGATGTTGGCTATAACTTTTTTCCTTTGGTTTGTGCTTATGCTGTTAGTTTCCCAGTAGTGCAGAAACTTATTTAAAAATTATTACTGAACATGAAAGCAAGGATAAGACAAATGGGGATTTTGTTTGATGTGAGTTGTGACTTGGGCATGGGTGTTATTCTCTCCTGTTATGAATGAAAGTAAGGATAGCGTTCTTTAGGCTGGCTGAAGAAAAACCTAGATTGGGTGAGTGCTTATTACTTATACATATACTTGTAGTTTTTGTGTTTCTTATTCACGCCCCACCCAAGTTGAGCACTTAGTGCCGAACACCCCCACTCCATGGGGGAGGGTGTTTTTCTCAACACTCCTATGAGTGGATGGTTATTAGTTCATTTTCTGCTCCCTTTCCCGAATAGACCAAGACTCTACGGGCAGGCTGTGATGGCCTGAAGTCCATTATTAGCCCAAGAGTCTTCGGGTAGGGTAGAGTGGTGGTTGGCCCAGGTGTGTGTGGGCAGGTGGTTTCCCAAGTATCTTCAGGATGAGGCCAAGGTGTCTTTGGGCGTGGCAGTAGTTCTTCTAGCCCAGGTGTCTTCGGGTGTGGCAGTGGTTGTTCTGGCCTAGGTGTTTGTAGGCGTGGTTACATATGACAGTTGTGGCCCAGGTGTTTGCGGTCGGGATGTGTGGTTGTGGCCCAGGTGTGTGCGGGTGGGGTATAACAGTGGGACTGCGATGAGAATGGAGGGATTGGTCCGATGCGTAGGATGTATTCAATAACCAGTGGGAAAGTGGCGTGGGGTACCCAAACATCGATGTGCTATTACTATACATTACTTGACTTGAGTTATTTGGGGAGTGTGCCTTGGTGAGGCTTGGGTGGTTAGTTTCCTTTATAGGTGCTTGGTTATCTCTTTTCTTACAGGGCATTAGTATGCCTCCCCACTTGTGCATGAGAGTCTTTGGTTTTTCCCTACTGAGTATACTTGTATGCTCACCCTACGTATATAAAACTGCTTTCAGGTTTCCAGGAGGACTTCAGGGATCGTGCGGGACCGTAATATCTTGGACCTTTGGGTTAGTTTCTGTTGTTGTTTCCCTTTTTCTTGGTATCTTTTTACCTTTTGAATTTTGTGACTTGTATCTTTTACCTTTGAACATGCATATGGGAATGGTTTATTTTCAACCGTATTTGCACTCTCAGTTTTGGTGTTGTGGGATTTACTATATTATCTCCTGATCCTATTAAAAGAAAAAAAAAGAGTGTAATGCCTTCCATTTAGTGTGTGATTTTATACCCTTGGTGCTGGTCACCACTCCGGGATCTATTGAAGGCGGGTTTCGGGGGTCATTATCTCTCCTTCAACTTAAAGAAGGAAGGTCCTGCCAATCTGCTGAACCTTCCCTCCTTTTGGTGAAGGCGGGTCCTGACAATAATGATGTATAATTGATGTAAATAATAAATATAACATGATAATGATTCTTTATATATGATATACCATCCAATTATATATTATTTTAATATCAAAAGAATGAAATTTTTGCTCATGCGAACGTAAGGATTACCGTCTCCACGAACACAATGAGATTCATTCCTCATCGTATCAATTCAAGAATAATTTTCATTGGATGATTAAAAATATTTTTTAAAAACTTAATATCATTTTGAATATGAATAAGATACACCCTATTCATAACAAACATTACTTACGTAACATATTATATAAAGGAAAACGAATCAGTTAAGACCTGAAACGACGATAATACTAAAATATTATTAACAAAGCAATATTCGAAGATCATATATGATATCATATTAATGTATATAGTTCTTGGATAATTTAATAACAATTATTTTAACATTATACAGAAGGTTAACCTACCCTTGACCAAGGAAAAGTACAAGGTAAGGGTTAATTTTACAATCTCTTTATTATCTGAGGTTGTTTTTACATAAGTATCTACTGGGACCTCTTTATCATCCACATACATATTTCTTAAAAAGGTATTTCAAAAAAAAATTACTAGACAATGGGGTAAAGTAATTTATACCCTTATTTTACCTTATATGTTTTGAAAGGAATCTTTCCATCGTTTTCCAAACATGGTACTTTATGACCTTTTCGACAAAATTAAGGTAAGAATGTTTTTTAACTTATACGACGGGTGTAGCTATTTTCCGCCATTATAACATCGTCGAATCTTACCTTAAATGATTATAATAACATTTTCAAAATAAATGTTTTCTTTATAATTATGTGACTCTTAAATTATTTCAAAATAGAAAGAGATATTTCTCTAAAAAAAGGTTTTGATTTAATCTATGTAAACATCCTTTGATGGATTTTAAGTTTATTTGAATTTGATTTATTATGATACAAAACATCTATATTATATTGAAGGTTTCGTGATATGTTTGACTGCGGATGTGCTATTTTTATACCATTCATGCTTTATGGTTAAAGTATTGACATTTGTTATGCTAGTTTTAATACAAATGTTTATGTTATATTTCAACCTTTTTATATGAGGAATGTATTGGACTTAGTAAGTGACGGGTGGAGCCCGCTATAGCTCCTCGATGCATCGGTAGGTCTCATGAGACAACTATACATGGAATTGGATGAGGCCTTTCCCAATTTGATATATGGTTTTGGCCAAGGCCTTAATCATTTTTAGACGTCTTGGCCAAGGCCTTGACAAAATGTTTTAGAATGTCTGACATTATACATTCCCTCATTATGAAAATAATATTGATGGTTCATGTGGTCATTCAACTAGTAGAATACTCATGATTATGTTTTATTATGGAATTATTTACTCATCCCATATTCCTACCATAAAAGTATTCATGTTTATTATTGGTAAATGTATGTGGTTTCAATTATTCATCATGCTTAATATTTATGTTATCTTCCACTGTATTGCTTTCCCTTACTGTGCATTTGAGCTCACCCCTTTCTTATGTTTCATTTTCCCAGGATATGAAGAAGATAGTTATGAGTGACTTTCAAGCATAATCTAGGAGGCTTGGATGTTTCTAATGGAATTTATTTGTTTTGTATTTCTTTTCAAGTTGTAAAGTTGAACTTATGTATGAATCTTTTTTCCAATAATACTAAACTAATCCATATTTAGAGACATGATTTCCTTGTGATCATGACAATGTTATGTAATAATGCTCCGACTCTGGGTAACTAGGTTCGGGGCGTTACAGTTGGTATCAGATGAAGTTTAGTAAAAACCTTGGAAACTAGATTTAGATAAACTCTGATTAGAGCACATAGCTCTAAGATAGACTTTGAGGATTAGTATAGAAGAAATTCCTAGAATTTTGGTATTATAGATATTTTGTGAGTTTTCTAAGCTGTACATCCCTGTCTAGATACGAGCAGGTAGAGGTGGCTCTGACACAGGTGTACCTAGGGGTAAATCCCAAAAACACCACTTTGGGTTAGATTCGAACGGGAACTGGTGCATGACAATAGGCCTTGCTGCACTCTTGGTTACGGCACTCTCAAAGGATATTCTTAAGACAATTCTCATTTTCTTTACAAACCATTATAAAGGGTTTATGAGTATATACTTCCTCAAAGAAAACATTTTTATGATTATGGATTATATCCATAAACTATTCAATTTATGTTTAGTGTTTTACAGGTTTGGATTTATGTATTGCGATTCATAAACTAATCTAGTGTATGCCATTGTTTAGAAATGACACCTAGTGGAAGGAATGAAAACCGTATCAATGCACGCACTCCATGTAGGGATTTCCCTTCTGCTCAAGATAATTATAGTGGAGATGGTGATACAACTGGTTCTGATCATCTTATCACCATACCAGGACAACTCACACAGGTTATGAATAATAACCTTACCTGTATGGAGCACCCTGATCCACAATGCGTAGGATCAATGTTAGACCGCTTCATGAGGAAAAAACCACCAACATTCAATGGGGGTAAAAATCCATTAGTAGCTGAGCAATGGATAAATTCCTTAGAGAAAATATTCCACGCCTTGGGGAGTAGCAAGAGGGAAAAAGTTTTCATGGCAGTTTACCACCTCACTGGAGATGTTGATCAATGGTGGTCATTGCTTCAAAACACAAAGGAAGATGAGGAAGTATAAAATATATAATGGAGAGAGTTTAAATATATTTTCTTAGAAAAATACTTTCCTCATGACCATCGAGCGGATATGGAAAGACAATTTCTGAGTCTGAGGCAAAAGGAGGATGAGAATGTCGCAAAGTATGAAGCTAACTTTACAAGGTTAGCGAGACATGCTACAGATTATATACATAACCTAAAATGTAAGATTGAACATTTCTTTTATGGGTTAAAACCATTTCTCTTTCGAACATTAGTATCACAATCCTTCCCATCATACGAAGATATTGTCTCGTGTGCTATCAAGACAGAAAAAGAATTCTCTAAGTCTTATGACTTTAAAGAAAAGTAAGAGAAGATGAGATTTGCTGAACACTCTGGGAAAAGAAATAAGGAAACAGGGAATAAGGGAAGAATAGAATTTCCACCCTGTGATAATTTTGGAAGGAAGCACCCTGGTTCCTGTCTAAAAGGAAAAGGAGTATGCTACAAATGTGGACAGAAAGGCCATATTTCTGGTGATTGTAAGGGAAAGAAATATGCTACCAATATTCAATGCTACAATTGTAGGGATATGTGAAATTATGAAAATTAATTTCCTAAGCATCAGGGAAACTTACCTCAGAAAAGGCCAAGGGATCAAGGCCAAGCTTATGTGATCACTACTGTTGAGGTTGAAGCCCCGAAAGACATGGTGGAAGGTAATTTAATGGTTTCCTCAAGTTTAGACAATGATTTATTTGATTCTAGATCATCACATTGTTTCATATCTTCCCAGTTTGCTAAGAAAATTAGATATTTACAATTTGATTTAACAAGGGATTTGTCAGTCAAAACTTCTAAGAGAAGTATCATTGCTACAAAGTTTTGTGAATCAGTTCCCATTAGGGAATATAAATGTTATTTATCTGTTGATCTCATCGTTATACCCATGATTGAATTTGATATAATCCTCGGTATGGATTGGCTTTCATACCATGATGAAAAAATTTATTTTAAGAAGGAGGAGGTTACGATTTTTAATGACGATGATAAAGAACACCTTATCTTTAGAGCAGAAACATCACCACCTCATTCTTATCTAGATCGACCCCCATTAGCTCAACTAAATTTAATTATTGGAGAGGAAGAGAATGAAATAATTATGGGTAAGGAAAATAATGTTCAAGTATAGAATTTACCTATTGTGCAAGAATATGTTGATGTGTTTCCAGAAGATTTACCTGGACATCCTCCAGAACGAGAAATTGAGTTTTCCATTGATTTAATTCCTGGTTCAAGGCCCATATCGAAGACCCCTTATAGAATGGCCACTGTGAAATTAGTGGAACTAAAGGAACAACTAGTGGAATTGATTAATAAGGGATTTATTCACCCTAGTGTTTCTCCATGGGGATCCCCTGTCCTTTTTGTTAAGAAGAAAGATGAATCTATGAGGTTGTGCATTGACTACAGGGAGATCAATGCTATAACAATAAAGAACAAGTATCCCCTACCTCGCATTGATGATTTATTCGACCAACTTCATGGAGCTCAATATTTTTCAAAGATTGAACTTTGATCTGGATATCATCAATTGTGTATGAATAAGGAAGACATTCTGAAAACAACATTTTGAACCAGGTATGGGCATTTCGAGTTTATAGAAATGCCTTTTGAGCTGACTAATGCACCCTCTATTTTCATGGATCTAATGAACAGAGTTTTCAAGGAATATCTTAATGATCTTGTAGTAGTATTTATTGATGATATCCTGGTATACTCCAAAAGCTATGAAGATCATGAAATCACTTGCGCATTATTCAGAAAACCCTCAGAAGAAATGAATTATACGGGAAGTTTAGAAAGTGCGAAATTTGGCTTCAGGAGATTTCTTTTCTTGGCCATATTATCTCTAAGGATGGAATATCTGTTGAACCTTCTAAGACAAAGGCAATCCAAGAATTTCCAACACCGACAAGTATAACTAAGGTACGCAGTTTTATTGGTTTAGCAGGTTATTATCGACGTTTCGTCCAGAATTTTTCCCAATTGGCTAACCCATTAACGAAGCTCACACGTAAAGGGGTTAAATTTTCTTGGACAAAAGAGCGTGAAGAATTTTTTGAATAAATGAAGAGAAGATTAGTCAATGCTCGTGTCTTGACTCTACCATCGGGTAATGATGATTTTGTTATTTATAATGATGCCTCAAAGAAAGGACTTGGTTGTGTCCTTATGCAGAATGATAGAGTTATTGCCTATGAATCACGACAGCTGAAAATTCATGAGAAAAACTATACTACTCATGATCTTAAGTTATCAGCTATAATATTTTCTTTGAATATTTGGAGAAACTATCTCTATGGTGAAAAATGTGAGATTTATACTGATCACAAGAGTTTGAAGTATATTTTCTCTCAGAAGGAACTCAACATGAGGCAAAGGAGATGGCTTGAACTACTCAAGGATTATGATTGCACGATACACTACCACACGGGGAAGGAAAATAAGGTGTAAGATGCTTTGAGAAAAAAGGATCATGGAGTTTTGAACAAGATGAGTGTGGAAAGGGATCATATTTTCATGGATCTAGTAAAGATGGGAATAACCATGGAAGGTGAAACATCAATGCTTTTTCAAATGGTTGCCAAACCATCTTTACTAGAAATGATAAAAAGTTCTCAGGATGATGATGAGGAATTTCAAAAGAATATTAAATCTATGAATGATGGGAGATTGATCGAATTCGTATATAAAGATGGCATTTTGAAATTTGGGAAGAGACTTCGTATTCCCGATATAATTGATCTGAAAAGGGAATTGTTAGATGATGATCATAGATCCAATTTCTCTATACACCATGGGACCACCAAGATGTATAGAGATTTGAAGGAACATTTTTGGTGGGACAACATGAAGAAGGAGATTGCTGATTTTGTGTCAAGATGTATGGTTTGTCAACAAGTGAAAGCTAGAAGGCAACAGCCTGGAGGAGTCATGAAACATCTTCCCATACCTGAGTGGAAATGGGATAATATTACGATGGATTTTGTCATGGGACTACCAAAGACTCCTAGAAGGAACGATGCAATATGGGTCATTGTTGATCATCTTACCAAGTCAGCACATTTTCTTGCTATAAGAGAAGATTTACCACTTGAACATTTAGCAATACTATATATTAATGAAGTTGTAATACTTCATGGAGTATCCCTATCGATTGTTTCTGATCATGATCCACGTTTTACATCAAGATTCTGGAAAAGTCTTCAGAGAACCCTGGATACTGAACTTCATTTGAGCACTGCCTACCACCCCCAAACTGATGGACAATCAGAACGGACTATTAAAACCTTAGAAGACATATTGAGATCATGCTCACTTGACTTTCAAGGTATGTGGGATCAATATTTACCTCTGGTAGAATTTTCCTATAACAATAGCTTCCATTCAAGTATTCAGATGGCACCATATGAAGAGTTATACAGAAAGAGATATCACACACCAACTTGTTGGTATGATGTTGGTGAAAGAAAACTTGTAGGCCCAGAACTTATGGAGGAAACGATGGAAAAGGTGAAGGTAATCCAAACCCACATCAAAGCAGCTCAAAGTAGGCAGAAGAGCTATGCCGATAACCGAAGGAAGGATTTGGAATTTTAGGTAGGAGGTCATGTTTTCTTGAAAGTATCTTCATGGAAGGGTGTTATACGTTTCAGTAAGAAGGGAAAATTAAGTCCCAGGTACCAGACCTTTCAAAATTCTATACCGAATTGGGTTTGTAGCTTACCATTTGGAAATGTCGTCAGGTCTCTCCAAAGTTCATGATGTGTTTCATATATCACTGTTGAGAAAATACACGCCTGACCCAACGCATGTACTCGCCTATGAGGAATTAGAATTGGAACCTGATCTGTCTTATTACTAAGATCCTGTCAAGATTCTCGATAAAAGAAAACAAATTTTGAGAAACCAGATGACTCTTCAGGTAAAAGTTCTATGTAGAAACCATAAAATGGAAGAGGCAACATGGGAACCTGAGGAACTTATGATGAAGAACCACCTGAATGTTTTTATGTAGTAATATTTTAGAAATTTTGAGGATGAAATTATTTGAAGGAGGGGATAATGTAACACCCCAAGCTTTCATGGTATGTTTCCCTTTGAATAATGCAATAGCTTGCGTTGTACGCAACTTCGAGATTCTAACACATCGTGACCAATCAAACTAGCCATTATGAATAGTAATACCCACTTTTTTAAATTTTATCAATTTTATATTTCAAAATGGACTTCATTTTTGGGTTTGTAATATCAAAATTATTTTAGGATGAATTTTTGGTATTTTTCTAAAAACATTCAGTTTTAGATGAATAGTGAAAATACTAAATTTTAATTAAAAACAACTTTTTTAATCAAAATAATTTATAGTGATAAATTATACCATTGAGTGGGTTTTAAGTATAATTATATTATATTTTTACCATTTAATTAAATTTTGTTCATTGGACGTAATTTCACATTTAAACTGGACATAAGCAAGTGTCAATCTTTTGATAGTTATTATTTCTTAAAAACATGCTTTTTGTTTTGACAACGAGAATTAATTTTAAATTAATTTCTGCCACTTCTATGTTTTGAATTTAGAAAAATGATTACATATTTATAATTAGGAGGTTCAAATTGTGTAAATAGGTAACTTTTATTTTTAGACATTTTGAATAATTACTTCGGTAAATATTTTATTTACCATGGTTAAAGGGTAAATCCGCTAAATAAGGGTAAAGAAATAATATTATAATAATATTAAATTTCCCTAACATGTGTCCTAACCCAATTGGATGATACATGTCTGACCATGGGCATCCTTTGGTCGATTTTGGGACCCCATGGAGCCACTTGTAAGTGATAATGACACTTTATATTAATTAAGTTAAAGTAAATACAAAAATGACATAAGCATATATCTTTTAGTAAAACAATTTTTACATAGAGTTATCTATGTTATCTATTCGACTATAAATATTCATTATAAATCTAAAATGATTTACTGCATAATTTTATTTTATTTATAATTTTTATACATTGTATAATTTAATTTATTTATGACACAATAATGATTCAATAATTACCTTATTAATGAAATATTAAAATAATTGATATTATAAATACCCAAATAAATGTAATTTGAGACTTTTTATGAATTAAAATAATTTTATAGGTTAATGTACATGTTAGGATTTATTAAAGGAAATTTTTTTGAAGTAATAATGCTGTTATGAATTTAACAAAAACAAAATAGCAAATAGTGTGAAAATTGACATAAAAGAGTTTTTAAAACAAATATTATATTATTAATTGATATTATATTCCTAAAAATATAAGGTTCGGCCAAAGGTATTAAATAATATTATATATGTAACTAATGAACCACTTTAGTAACTCTTGAAAGTTTATAGTAAGTTTATTAACCATATAATATAAAAATACAAAGAGACATAGTAAATGTCATACTAATTAACTAAGAGTTAAATATAAAAGATAAAGTTAATATAATGACCCAAACCTGTATAAAACCTATTTTTTGAGTGATTTTTGACCCATACCTATGTTATACTTTAAATAATTCATTTTTAGCCATTATAAACCAAAAATTATTTTATTATAAAATAATATTTCAATCTTTTCCTAAGGTGCCCCTCACCCCTTTTATAAAAGGGCACTTCCCCTTCTCTCAAATTCACACCTTCAAAGCCATTTGGCTCGGCCAAACCCTGCCCAAATATCCTCCCAACTTTCCCTTCATCGTAGATTCCTTCCTTTAGTCATAAATCCAACCTAAGGATCCCTTTTGATCAAATCAAAAGGAAGAACCCGAAGAAGAGGTAAATATTTCATCACCTCTTTCAAGTTCCTTTCTTCTTCCACTTCCTATTTATTTGTTGTTTCCATTCTAAAATAATAAATCCAATATATTATATATATTTTTATGTTATTATAAATATGGTACAACTATATTCATTATTCTATCCATCCTTTGAATGACATGTCACCATACGTGCGTACGTATGGCTTACCGTCTCCACGTCGTGGTGTAGTTGTTATTTAATACATTATTATTTGGATGGGTATAATAATGATGTATAATTGATGTAAATAATAAATATAACATGAAAATGATTCTGTATATATGATATACCATCCAATTATATATTATTTTAATATCAAAAGAATGAAATTGTCGCTCGTGCGAACGAAAGGATTACCGTCTCCACGAACACGATGAGATTCATTCCCCATCGTATCAATTCAAGACTAATTTTCATTTGATGATTAAAAATAATGTTTAAAGACTTAATATAATTTTTAATATGAATAAGATACACCCTATTCATAACAAACATTACTTACGTAACAAATTATATAACGGAAAACGAATCAGTTAACACCCGAAACGACGATAATACTAAAATATTATTAACAAAGAAATATTAGAATATCATATATGATATCATATTAATATATATAGTTCTTGAATAAATTAATAAAAATTATTTCACCATTATATAGGAGGTTAACCTACCCTCATCCAAGGAAAATAACAAGGTAAGGGTTAATTTCACAATCTCTTTATTATCTGAGGTTGTTTTTACGTAAGTATATAATGGGACCTCCTTATCATCTACATCCATGTTTCTTAAAAATGTATTTCAAAACATTTTTTACTAGACAATGGGGTAAATTAATTTATACCCTTATTTTGCCTTATATGTTTTTAAAGGAATCCTTTTGTCATTTTCCAAACAAGGTACTTTATGACTTTTTCGACAAAATTAAGGTAAGAATGTTTTTTTAACTTATACAGTGGGTGCAGCTATTTTCCACCGTTATAACATTGTCGAAGCTTCCCTTACAATCTTATAATAATTTTTTCAAAATAAATTTTTTCTTTATAATTATGTGACTCTTAAATTATTTCAAAATAGAAAGAGATATTTCTCTAAAAAAGGTTTTTATTTCATCTATGTCAACATCCTTTGATGAATTTTAAGTAAATTTGAAGTTGATTTATTATGATACAAAAATTCCATATTGTATTGAAGGTTTTGTGATATGTTTGAATCTGGATGTGCTATTTTTATACCATTCATGGTTTATGGTTAAATTGTTGACATTTCATATTCTAGTTTTAATATGAATGTTTATGTTATATTTCAACCTTTTCATATAAGGAATGTATTGGACTTAGTAAGTGATGGGTGGAGCCCACTATATCTCCTCGATGCCTCGGTAGGTCTCATGAGACAACTAGACGTGGAATTGGCCGAGGCCTTTCCCAATTTTATATATGGTTTTGGCTGAGGCCTTAATCATTTTTAGACGTCTTGGCCGAGGCCTTGACAAAATGTTTCAGAATGTCCGACATTATACATTCCCTCATTATGACAATAATATTGATGGTTCATGTGGTCATTCGACTAGTATAATACCCATGATTATGTTTTATTATGGCATTATTTACTCAGCCCATATTCCTGCCATAAAAATATTCATGTTTATTATTGGTAAAGTCATGTGGTTTCAATTATTCACCATACTTAATATTTATGTTATCTTCCACTGTATTTATTAAACTTACTGGGCATTTGAGCTCACCCCTTTCTTATGTTTCATTTTCCCAGGATATGAAGAAGTTAGTTATGAGTGACTTGTAGGCATAATCTAGGAGGCTTGGATGTTTCTAATGGAATAAATTTGTGTTGTATTTCTTTTCAAGTTGTAAAGTTGAAATTATGTATGAATCTTGTTTCCAATAATACTAAATTGATCGGTCTTTTGAGACATGATTTCCTTGTGATCATGCCAATGTTATTTAATAATGCACCGACTCTGGGTAACTAGGGTCGGGGCGTTACAAGGAATGAGAAGGAAAAGAAGCTGGCATAGATGTTCGTAGAAAAGTATAATACAAATGAAGAGTAGGAGACATCTTTAGATAATGGAAAGAAATGAAAGGAGGGTAAGATGTAAATTTTGGTGAAAATATAGGTGGCCTAAATATCCTGGGTGCCTCTAACAACACTCTAGGATAATAAAGTGTGCTAGATGGTATATTTGATGAAGGTACAAGGAATGATTGGGTATGATGAGTGGTGTGAGTAGCTCTAGTACCACCCCTTCACATCGTCTAGCAGAGAACAATTGCCACTAGGTTCATCAGAAAATAATTTTCTTTGGTGTGGAAGATTATAATTAAAAGTTAAAAAAATTAACCATGTAACATTATATGTTATTGATATATATATTTGAAATAAAGTACTCATAATAGGCACCAGTGGATGAACACCCATCTCTCTCATATGGCGATTATATTCTGGCATCCTCTTCCTTCATATCTCTTCAATTTTTTTCATTTCCTGCATTTGAAAAAAAAATCATTTAATTATAAATTCATAACTAATGTGTAAGAAAGAAAATAAAAAATATGTGACATGACTTAATTATTTAATGCCAATTGTTAAACTGAATAACGAGTACATAAAATCATATTATATTATTGCAAAGAATATCAAAACATAAAATATATGTCATAAAAAAATCAATATGTTCAAATTAACATATTTAGCATGGGTATGATATTGTTTTCTTTTATAGATCCAATTGAATTTTTTAGGTCATTTGGTTTATTTTGGTCAATTTATTAGGTCATTTGTCCATTTTTTGGGTTAGAAAATTTGGTTCATATTTTGGGTTAGGTCATTTTTTCATTTTTTTTGTTTGTCCATTATTTTCATTAGTTTTGATTTTTCATTATAATTAGTTTAATATGTTTCAATTCAATTCATATTTTTTTAATTGAATTTTTTCAGTTTTGTTTGGTTTGTTAGGTTCTAATACAATTTAATTCAATATTATAAAATGAAACTCATAGAAAACTACAACTAGCATATATTGAAAATTCATATAAAGGTGAATTTGGATAAAAAAATATAATCAATAGTAAATCAATTTGAATAGTATCAACTTGAATAACCCAAGTCGAGCTAAAATAAAATAACTAATAATATATATTGATGATTCTATATATTTCCTACCATAACTTTAGGTTCACAATCAACTCCGTTAATTAAACTATTAGAGTCATCATAAGTAATAAATTGATCGAGGCTAATGGGGGTAGTGATGGTGTCAATTTCATCAACACCATCATAAAAAATATGTCTTGGTATTACTTCAATAATGACACAAAATTCTAGTCACATATGATATTTCACATAAACAAATTTTTTTCGACATTGATTCCAATATATATAGATCATCAGTAGTAAGAGTGTGAGTCATGTCAATAACTCAAAATCCATAGTCATAAATAAATGTTCCATGCCTCTTCCTCGAATCAAACCACTTTCATTTCATCACAGTGACTCGATCATCAGAGTAATAATCCAATATTATTATTTTCTCAATGACTCCATAATAAGATAAATTTTCAAATTGAGTTTTAATATCTAATGTATAGGAATAAAAATCTATTGTGGAAGTTACCATAACACCATCAGGTTTTTTCTCATGTTCATTTCTCATTCAGTGATAATAAATTTGTACTCATTGATCACAATTGATTATTATTCATGAACTGCATAATTATAACCAAAATCCATGGATCTTATTTCCTCAAATACAAATTCAGTGGGAAAACTCAATACCTAAAATATAAATGAATATTAAAATTAACTAAATATTAATTTTATTAATTTATTACATTAATACTTCTACCTTCAATTTCAAAAAAGTAGAAAAATCTTTTATATGAAAGTCTCTCTCCTTCTTAAAGATAAAGAATAATGATTTCTATTTATAATTTGTTTATGTTCCTTATAGAATAAAATAGAAATAGTTTAACAGATATATATAATTACATGAGATTAAATAACATATACATGTTCAATTTACTTACTTGATGTAGTCATCGAAAAAATCACAGCTAAATAAAACTGTGCGATGTTCCATTTCCTTCTCTTCAAGACATAATGTAGTCGATCTATATAATCTAGAAATTCTCCCTATTTGGAGAAGTGATGAAAAATTGGGTTCAATTTTCTCATATTTCTCTTCTTCATTTCTCATTGGTCCGTTTCATCTCATAGTCACATAAAATAAATACATTGAATAGAAATCCATACATTCTTGATCCAAGTAACCTCTTACAATAGAACCATCAAGATGATTCATGTTTTGGATATATGAATTCAATGTGTACATATTTATTTTGTTTGGATACATCTAATGAAAAGCAACAAGTCATCCAAGAAGTATATAATTTAGAATATGAACAGTTTGATGCAGCATGCATGTGAAAAATGATGGAGGAATCATTTTCTCTAACTCATAAAAAATTAATGGTGTCTCTTCCAAAAAAAATTTCAATAAATACTTAGTCAAATTCTTGTCACAAATACCTATATAAAAATGGAACAACTGAATAACTTCCACCCTTACATTATTGGACAATAGATGATGAATTACTATTAGAATCAACTCATGCAAAAGGATATGATAATCATGATTTTTCATAGATTTTATATTCAACTCTCTTATTTTAACCCATTTTGATATATATCTTGAATATCCATCGAGAACTTTCATAGTCTCTAGTACTTCTAGAAATTGATTTTTTACAGGTTTCATCACATAAGAAGCACATAGAAATTTCCATTTATTTTAACTAATACACACAAGATGTAATTCTGATCTATTACCCTAATCCACCAAGTCAAGTCGATATTGTAAATCATCTCATTTGACTTTCCCTTAACATTTAAAAGAATTGAAAGCAATATTTCACACTTTTTTTTTCAATGTGCGTTACATCTAAGAAATGACATAATAAATTGGTTGAGCAATAAGGAAACTCAACGAAGATACTTTTCTTCTTCCAATGATAATTGGTTTTAGTGGAAACATTCTTACTCATTCTATATTTCATATGACCCTTCCCAAATAGAAAACTGACATCATGAAATTCATTAAGCACATCAGTTCCAGATATATACTGAGGTGGATTTTCAGTCTCCATGGTATTTTCAAATCTTCGATTATTATTTCTATATCAATGATCCATTGGAAAAAAAATCCGATGACCCATAAAACTAAAACTATAGAGATATTTAAGACTTTTGGACCATGTATTCTTCATACAAATAAGACATTAAAATTTTCCCTTTTTTCTTCATCCAAACATCATTACACAAGTAGGAAAATAATTTATCATTCACATAAGCGCAACATGCATATGAAATATGTCTTTTGAATAAGCATCGTATGTACGCACACCCACATTATAAATATTCTTCAACTATTTTATTAAAGGCTGCATGTATACATCTATATCATTTATAGGATTACAAGGTCCAAATATGAGTATACTCACCATCCATGTGTTGTGAGAAGTATGTATATGCCCAAATGAATTAAAACCATCACATAATAGATCCAACCTTACATTTCGTGTGTCATATGAAAAATTAGGACGTTGAGTATGAAATGTCTGTCATGCTAATCCATCTATAGGATGAAAAAACTCACTATTATCCATCTTTATATCAGTATCATTCCATCACATATTTATTGATATTTCATTAGATATGAAAATATTTTTGAATCTAGTAATCAATGGAAAGTGCCACATTACTTTTTTTAGCACACAATATGGTGTTCCATCAAAATTTGGATACCATCGGGATGTTCCAAATTTTATACAATCATTTCATTCAATAGTTTACTTCTAGAATAAGTTGTAATCTTTCAGGTAAGCATGATTTTTTTTATAAAATCCAAGTTCATCAACTAACTTTCATTCTACATAATGATTTGAGGGAATATTTGCTTCATCTAGAAGTAAGTCCTTAAAAAATGTAAGAATATAATCAATGGAAGTATTATAAATCCCATACATGGTTTTCCTATGAAATAGTCGAATTAAAAATTCCAGCTTTTTTATTTTACTACATTGTTGATATACTTGAGTCATGTCATCATAATTTAATTTTTTCACCCTATCAATATCAACATTTTCATTAAATGCATCATGTGTGATCATATCGAAGTCTTCTTGGGTTGAAGTCCTTTATTTCTTATAATGATGAATAAATGGAAACTAATCATCTAATAAGTTCTTCAATCCAATCCTATCATTCAGATCATGATCATTTTGAGATTTCATTTTCTCCCCATTATGATACCAAACATAGTAGTTTGTTTGAAACTATATTTTTTTATATGGTAGATAACTCTTCACGACTTAAATAAGGCCTTCCAACATAATTATAACATGGGCAGTGTATATGACCACAATTTGAGCATTGTTAAATGAAAAATCTAAAAATATCTCTAAATTGTTTTGAAAATAACTTGAGATCCAATCTGTTTCATATATCCAGCTTTTATCCATTCTATAAAAATAATTTTATATGTGATTTCGTAAAAGTAATGAAATAAGATTGAAGTTAATTTGAAAATATATTTAAGGAAACAAGAATTTTTCAATTTATATAAAACCATAACTGACACACTAGTCTATATGAGAATCATAATATAAAATAAAAAAATACTATATATATAACAAAATAATATGAATATAAAACCATGATATTGAATTCCATTATATCAATGAGTAATAAATATACATAATACCACGCAAAATTGTGTTTATAATTGTTTTTTTCTCTTATTCTATTCACTATTAAACTTATGTTATTATTATTCTATAAATTCATGTATAAAAGATTATTATTTCTAGGTAAACATCTTTAGCATCACACATAAATTATAAAGTTATATTGGATAAAGCCATAATTAGTGTTTTCTCATATTGAGGGATGTTAAAGCGATTCCTTTTGAGATTTACTAATTACCTCCCATGATTATAGTTTTGGATATCTAGAATTTGGTATAGACCCCCTTTATGTTGAATTTATTAGTTCTTGTCACGCTTTCCAATAATTATATGGTACTTTTAACAACCAATTTATGCAAAAAATGAATTTTTATATATACTATTATGTTATAGTTTAATAACACTAATATGTAGTTTGAATTTATAATTTCAATATGATTTTTTCATAATAGTATGGAATCAGTAGGCTTTGTAATGTTTAGTTTGAATATGATTACATTTAACTATGAAGTTTTACTATGCAGTATTTCATGATTCTGCATAACATACATTGAAAAATTGCAAGTGGAGGTAGGATTCAGGATAAGTATGGTAACACAAAATATTGTTGGAAGTGTGTGTGATGATGAGTGAAAGTGCGATAGAGGTGATAAAATAGATGAAAAGTACAAAACAGTGGGAAAAATAAATAAAAATTGTGTGTGACACAAAGTGTGGGAAGCAATGGGAAAGAGTAAACAATGGGTGCATGAGATAAAATAGTGAGAAAGTGAAAGCAGTAATGGAAACATGATCAAAATCAATAAAATTATTTTAAGGGGGTACATTTGATTTGGATTCCTTGGAATGTTTTTCTGAATATAATTTTTTATTATAGGATAATTGGGCCTCTTTTAAAGTGTTAGGGATCTCCATTAAGAGTCATCAAACAATCACTAACTAGGTAAAAATATTTTCAAAAAAACAAGACCAAATATTAATAATAATTTAATTGATTTGAAAAGGAAAAAACAATTCTATATTGTCACATGAGATTACTGTAGTTTTACTAACTAGGGCAGTGTTGGTCAACTTTTCAATATATTACTCAAGAAGAAAACATTTAGATTGTTTGAAAGATTGATTTTCTCACACTGCACATGTTAGTGAAAAATAAAAAATAAAAAATGATAAGTGAAAAAACTTTACAAGAGAGTCAAATTAGGTTCCACACATAAAAACACAAGGCTAATAATTATAGTGAGCAACCCAACACTAAAGAAGTATCCTAGAGGTACTGAGCTAAGAAAATAATCCACTGAAAAACTAAAATTATATATATCATAGTATTCCATGTAGAAAACAAGAGAAATAAATAATGAAAAAAAATTAAATTAAAAAATTATCCTTCAATATAAGTATGTACAACCATTGTTTCAATAGCACACAAGCAGATTTAGCCATATCAAAAGAAATTAAATGTGGACAAAAAAGAATCTACGGTGGTGTTTTAGACCTAGAATAAAAATGAAATTAATGGTTGATAGAATAGATGAATGATTTGGAAGTCATTGGTTTAATATTGAAGAAGAGTTGAATTAAAACAGAAATAGAGGAGATATTTCCCTGGATGGGGAAGAAACTAGAACATTGAATGCTGCTAGGGTTCTATATGCGAATGAGATGGGAAGAGGGAGCATGTGCGAGCTATGTCGATGTAGAAAGGCTATACCAATGGTTTTTTATAAATGTTGGTATATAATTGAGATAAAATACCTATACCAATGGTTATGCTAAACCATTAGAATAGGACCGCCTATCCCAACGGTTTTTTAAAATCGTTGGTATAGGTCTGTGGGTATAGACCACCTTTCCACTAGTGTAATAAAACCATGGATTATTTGGGAAGAGTGTTATGGGAAGCCAGAGTGTTTGAATCCCTAAGAGAATAAGCTAAAATTTTCACAACAATCAATGACTTGAAAACTAATAATAAATCATACCCTTTGAATGACCATGGATAGAACACATTAGGGGGTAAAGTCTGGCTGAAGACTTAAAATTTATCATTGCATGGGAGACAAGCCATGATTTTCTCATCATTTTATTTTTCAACTTGTTTGATTAAAATTATCCTTCTTAGTTGTGTGTCACTCTCCATATTTTCACTAAATTACCACTTATTACTTGACCTCATTTTAATGAATTTGAAATAATGGACTTAATGATATTATTTCTTTTATTTGTGGTACTTTCCTGGAAGAGGTTGGGTGCGCATCATTGATGAAGGGGCTGCTTTTCGAAGAAAAATTGGATTACACTTCCCAAACACTTCTCTCTAGTTTTATTTTGCTTGAACATTAAATTCTGGAAATTAATGTGTATCTTTGTCATATTATTGGAGATTAATTTTAGGCTATCAGAGGGACTTGCTCAAGGTGAAAAAAGTTGAAGTTTCTTTTGCTGAGACATAAGTGTTAAAGCTCTATTGAAGGGGAGTTAAAATTCAAATTCTTCATTTCTTTTGATTTTGTTTAAACTTAAATTGTTTCTTGCTACTTGGGTTTAATTGATTATTGTACAATTCATATTTAAGTGCTTTTCATGCTGAAATTATCATGTATTAACTGTTGGTCCTTGCTTCCATCTTAAAATATTTGAATGATGAATTTGTGCCTTGCTTGCTCATTTTGGTACTTGAATAGTTACCTTTTTGAAATTCAAAGTGTTGGCATGCATCTTCTTCTCTGAAATTCTATGCTTGTGTGGTTGATTTAGTAACTGGTGGGTATTTTTGTGCATGTTGATAATTTTTATGGTTGTTTGAGATGTGTGGCATAATAATTTTTGAGCTGATTGTGACCCTCAAACTTGAATAATTCACTGCAGAGTTAGAAAATATTTTTGAATCTTTACCGTCAAAATTATTTCTCCCACCTTGGAATACAATAATGGGGACATTGTTGGGTTTTAAGTGTGTGGGGGTCCTTACTTATGCTTAGTTGTATTCTAATGTGATCCCATAAAAAACCCCATTTTTTTTTTGAAATTATGAGTTTTTAAGTATCATTTAGGATTTTTCCACTAGGTGATTTTTTTCCTCAAATTATAAGGTTGTGAAGCCACATTGAGGAGGTTAATCTTTAATACCTCTTAGATTTAATTGAGTAAATCATTTTTCTTTCTCTCTTGAAAAAAATGGTTTTCTGTTAAATCTTGGGACAATGTTATACAAAAATCATTGACTTTGAATGTTTTAATTTAAGATATGCATTCAAATGAATTATCACATGAAAATCATAATCTAGGATGAACACATTCTTTCATTCTTTTCATACTTTATTCATCAAACTCTTGGATGAGTTATTTATTCCACTAATAAAATTTCACTCCACCCATCCAATGATGTGTATATTTATTATGAACTTTAAAATCATGTGAGTCTGTTCACCTGGAGGTAAAGTGAAGTTTAGACGTTCATTTGGATTCAAATTGACGTTTTTTTTAATTCTCTTTAAATTTTTTAATTCTAAATCATTATTGTAAAACATTAACTAATTTTGCACCCAAAAAAATTAATTTGAGAGGGCATTCATATTTTACTACTTGAGAGAATCCATTAGGGAAAAGCATTTCAAAATCAATTCTTAGTGTCATTTCACCTTTTTCATTTTGAGATTTATTTTCTATTATTGAATGTGACTAAATATTGTTGAAGGATGATAAATGTTTTAAGTGTGGGGGATTTGATGCGACGTTTATTCATCACATTTTGCTGCATCTGTTTTAGAGAATTTATTCTATATTTAATGAAAAATATATATTTTATTCATCAATTATTGAGTTTTTGTCAATTTGTTGTTTAAATATTGAATTTAATAATTTCATGTTTAAATAAGTAATTTTATGTGTAAATTGTGAATTATTCCTTTCTTTAAATATTTTCTTTCTAAATTTCTTTTTTTATATTGAAATTACATTTTATTTTTTAATTTTAAATATTTTAATTAATTATATACTCTTAATAATTTAATCTTTTGTCTTTTACATTCCTATCATTTTTTTAAAAAAATTAGTGTTATTATAATTTTTTCCTTTTTTTTAATTAATGTTGATTTAATTTTACTTTTGATTCTTTCATTTTAATTTTTTTTTATTTTGAAAATTATATCTAACCGTGTTTATTTTAAATTTATTATATTATATTTTATTTGAATTTATATAATATTAATTGTGATTAAAGATTTTTATATATTTTGGAATTAAATTTATTGTTTTTATTATTTGGTAATTACTTAATTGTATTGTTTTTTTTTATTGTAGGGCATCAACATAGCTGATTTCTCTGTCAGGTTCACGCAGCAAAATTCTTGAGCACTCATGTAGCCAATTTTCCAATTGGAAGCCAGCCATGAATCCAGTTCTGAAAGTGCATTCACATAGGGGAAAATTCTTGAGCACTCATGTAGCCAATTTTCCTATTTATCCCTGCTACCAGAAGAGATCCTGATTACGTTCAATTTGCAACTGGAAAATGGAGATCCAAACTCCACCTGCCCGAGGTAGGCTTCGTCTCTGGTCGGCCGAACCCTAAATCAGGAGCAAATGAAGATCCGTCGACGATCTGTTGAAGAAGATCTGTCGGGAGCCGATCGAACCAGTCCGAGATCAATTATGAAAAGAAGATTCGAGAATATCTAAAGCTTCTTGCAACTTGATTTCCTAAACTGGAGTTGATGAAGTTCCCAACGACATCGATTGGTTTGTCCCGTTGATGCGTGGATTCATTCTGTTGATGAAGATGAGCCAACCGAATATGGAGATCTTCCGAGTCGTCGTTCCACCTGCCGAAGTCTGGCTTGATGAAGACGACACACCTCTGTTTCAAATTGAACAAGTCTGTGATGCGAGACGTCGAATACGAGGTTGAGTTTGAGGATATCCGAGTTCGACTGATTCTCCATCGACGTTGATGAGTAGTGGCAGGGATGTTCAAATCTGTTTGGAGTTTTTTTGGGGGACGATGTCGAATTTGAACTTGAATCCAAGCCCTATTGCTGGAAATACCGATGGTGCTCCCTGAGTTTGAAATTTTGATGATCGAAGATGGTGCTTCCGGAGTTGTTGATCCACGATGTCGTCGAAGACGAAGGTAGAAGATGAACCCAAGCTTACGCTGTACGAAGGGAGATGCCAACACTAGAGTTATCGATGAGAAATTGAAGCTCAGTGCTAGTGTCATGCTTGATCTGGGTGATTTGTGACCTTCCTGATTTGATCTGATGAAGAGATGACCATGAACTATTGAAATACGATCAACGAATCATCAATTCTCACTAGTTTTCGATTGTTTCAGGTTCAATTTGATGAAGATAAAGGATTGGGCTTCATACCTTCTACTACTACGGCCGAGAGTTCATAGATGAATGCATGTCTAGTGATCAACTTAATTCCTGTTGGGGTCGGAAGCCCCCACCCTCTCATAATCGCTCAAAACAGAGTAAACAAATGCAAATAGAGGGACACACGGATTAACGTGGTTCGGTCGGATGACCTACGTCTATGGGGAAGACAACCGATATTCTCTTATTCAAACAGGAATAAACGTATTACAAATCCCCCTTTCTCTCATCTCAGATGGGCACACATATATACAACAATAAAGGAGAACAAAACCAGTTTGGACACTGAAATTTTCTTCTCGGGCGGCCAAAACTCCTGCAGCAAGTCTCCTTTGGTGGCCATAGCAGTCACCCACTGCTGCAATTCTTCTTGGGCAGCCACCAACTACTTGGATAGTGATATTATTTTGTCAAAACTCAATAATCTTCATCTTGACAAAAAATATCACCATGTTTCTGCTCAAGCAAAACTGCATGCTATTTCTTAAACAAGACTTTTTGCCAGCTGCTGCTACTGCCTTCCTGATGCTTGTATGCATCTCAAGTTTGAGTTATATTGATCAAGTCCAAACAATGTTGGAACTTGATCCCTGTATCAGATTTCTTGTCCTTCGGAGAAGGAACAAGATCCCATATCATATTTTGATGCAGTGAATTCATATCTTCTTCCATAACAGACATTCACTGGTTCATTTCTTTGATATCCAAAACATATCGATAGAAATCTAGAACACCATCTTCAACTAAAGAAAGAGAAAAGCTAACAAATTTTTCAAACCTGAAAGTTCTTCGTATAATCCTTCGTGTTCTACCAGTGGTGATACTCTTATCTGACATCACTGCTCCACCTGTAACAGTCTCAGCATTCGAAAAATACAAAGTACCTTTTCGAATACCTTTCATCACAAGGAGTGCACCGCGGATAATTTTCATGAATCTATCTTCAATAGTTATCCGGTAACAAATCTTATCCAAAACTCCAAGTGATATGAGGTTCTTCTCCAATTCTGGTACATATATCACATATGTAAGGCGTCGAGTTGTACCATCATGCATCTTCAACCGTATTGTTCCAATACCTCTCGTATGGCAAGGGTGGTTATTTCCCATAAGCACTACACCTTCATCTGACTCATCGAGGTTTGAAAACCAAGCTCGATTCCTGCACATATGGAATGAACAACCTGAATCAAGAATTCAACCTTCTGAATGGTTGACTTTCGAGCAAACAAGGATAGTATCTTCAACATCTTCAACATCCTCGGTTCTTCATACAACATTTGCCTTCGATTTCCCAATTTTGGGACAATCCTTCAAGTGCCCCTTTTCATGACAGTAGACACACTCATCTTTTACTGGACGTCTAAAGATGGACTCACCTTTTGACGTCGATCGCGATTCATCTCTTCTGAATCTTTCAGATTTCCTGTCAAACGACCTTCCTCTAATTTTCATCAATCCCTCTGATGCGGAATCCCAATGGTTATTTTCATCCTTCCGCCTATACTTATTGTTAACTAAAGCATTTGAAACATCAACAAATTTCATCTCATCTTTACCATACAACAACATTGTAGTAAGGTGATCACAACTCTCCGGTAGAGAGTTCAACATCAATAGATCCTTATCTTCATCTCCAATTTTCACCTCCAAACTTTGCAAATCTGCAAGGATTTTATTAAACGAATCAAGGTGATCAATCATAGACATACCTTGCTTGTACTGAAATCTGAACGATTTCTTTTTCAGGTAAAACCGATTTTCAATGCTTTTGGCCATATATTTATTCTCCAAAATACTCCACAAAATTTTTTCTGAACTTTCCCGCATCACATTGTATTTCTAATCTTTAGCCAAACAAAGTTGGATTGTACCGCAGGCTTGATGGTTGAGTCTTTTCCAATCACCATCGGAGATGTTGGCGGGATTTTCTTCCAAAGTGATATCTAACTCCCATTGAGTTAGAATATCCAAAACTTCACATTACCACATACTGAAGCTGTTTTTCCCATCAAATTTTCTCCACCTCAAATTTGGTACTGGACACCATACTTCTATATCCGAAAGTATTTGCAGTACCGATGTGTGTAGCTTGAACAGACTCCTAGGTCTCTTGGGGAAGTACCGAACTGCTTTCGGTTTCAGGATTCTCCATCACAAAAAAAAATCATAATTTTCAAAAATAGACACCACTGATGAATCTGGAATAGTTGAAAATACTGAAATTGACTATTGAATTTTCCAAATTGGATTCCAAATGAAAGCCAAAATTTTTACTCCAAGTATTTTTTTTTCAAAAACAAATCACCTCAATTTTCTTATACGCCACCCCTTCTCAAAATTTCCCCCTCTTAAATATCCTTTTCCCTTTTGACTTTTACATACCCAAAAAGCCAAAAAAAACTAATTATGGACAAAACAGTCCCAAACTTTTCCCTTATTTCCACCCTCCACACATGCCCACGCCCCCTTCCCTTTTGTCTTCCACGCAGCAACAAAAAAAAAACAAAATCCACTTTTGATTTTTTCTTCCAAGCTACCCAAACGCAACCCCCATTAGCTTTTAGACTTTCCCACACATGTTTTACTGCTGTCCGCACCAGGTTTGAAAGAAACAAAACTGACCAGTTGGGAGGAGAAAACAGAGATCAAACCAGAGGTGACAACTTCAAGCGGATAACAGTGTTGTAGTTTCAGATTTGGAAACCAGCTCCCAGCAGGAAGTGCGGATAGCAGCGATTGCAGATGTGCGGACAACAGGTTTGTAGAAAGGCAAATTCAGATTTGTAGACACCGCTTCATGCAAGGTGTGGACAGCAGCTGCAGACACGCCTTCGAGCAGGGCGTGGTCAACAGTGGGTTGTCAAGAGTGCGATCCCCAGGTGATTGAACACAACCTCTGATACCACTTTTTTGGGGTTGGAATCCCTCACCCTCTCATAATTGATCAAAATAGAGTAAGAAAATGCAAATAGAGGGAGACACAGATTAACGTGGTTCGGTTGGATGATCTACGTCCATGGGGAAGGTAGCCAATATTCTCTTATTCAAACAGGAATAAATGTATTAAAAATTCTCCTCTATATTTCTCTCTCATCTTAGATGGGCACCACATATGTACAACAACAGAGGATAAAAAAACCAATTTGGACACTGAAATTTTCTTCTCGGGCAGCCACCAACTCTTGCAGCAAGTCTCCTTTAGTAAATGGTCTTCCATGGCGGTCACCCACTACTGCAATTCTTCTTGGGCGACCACTAACTGATTGTATAGTGATATTATTTCTTCAAAAATCAACAATTACAAGGAGGAGTTCTGAGTTGAGATTAAAGGAGGACCCGAGCACGGTTGAAGACAAGTCAGTCAACACCCCAATTATGACTGAGTTCATCCCAATCAAAAGGGTAGTTCAAACCCTTTGGGGGTATAATTTGACCAACTCCTTATTAGTATTAGTTGCTACATCACCATTGGTTAATGGAATATTTTTGAGTTATTCTGAAGATTGTGTTTCTTTAATCTGAGTTAATCTTCAAGCAGTGAGGTAACAAAGATTTGGAGTATGAATAACCTTAACATATATTTGGATTAGGTTGTTTGAGATGCTCTGTACAGGCCCATAAGAATTTGACTTAAAATAGGAAAGTCTAATCATGAGTTCATGCAAACTTCAATGATTACTATAGAATTTAATTACACAAGCAAGTGGAAAAGTGATTGAAAGAGTTTTTCTAAAAACACAGTAATGGTGACAGAATGAGAAATTAAATTTTCCTTACTACGTGCAAAAATTACTTGATGTAGTGATGACCGACATGTAATTTTACCAAATTAATATGGTTGATAAATTCTGGAAATTATAAAGACTATAGACACACTGGAAAAAGGAGAAAATTCTAGAGAGAGTGAAGGTAGAGTAGAATGGGAGAACAACAACGGTGAATTGGTAGAAGCTCGGAACAAAGAGAAAATCGACCCTGACAGAGAAGATTTCTCCCTCTATTTTATTTACTTATCCATCATTCTTTCTCTAAAATGAATTTCTTGAATTTTATTGTTGTTTTTCTCCAAGCATGTGTAAATAAACCTTTTTAGAAGAATTGGAATGATTTGAGTTAAATATTTTTCCACGATTCATGATTATTTTATTTCTTGGAGGTCTATGTTCTTCCTTATTTTATTTTACGTCAATTTATTCCTTCTATAGTGATGTATTGAAGGATGGAGTTAGAGTTGAATCTTTTTAGTTGGTTAAAAATTAATTTCTTCTTTTCTTTGAATTGACAGATTAGAGAAAGTTTTTTTTGGAAGTTCACTGCATGTCATTTTCATCCAGTGTAATTATTTGTTTCAATTCTTCTCAAGCATCATTTCCGTCTTACTTCAAGTATTGAAAGATGAATAGTAGAAAATTCTTAAGCCTATTTAACTTAATTCAAAGTACTTCAATTGAAAAAGGTTGTAGTTATTTCTTTATTAAGAATAGTTTCTCTTTCTTCTCGAGTGCTAGTAAAACATGTCCGTCCTCAAGAAAGGTCACCAGACAACACATCCTTAAAAAGAACTCTGGCACCATTGAGTTTATTCTTAGCATGAGCAGTGATATTTTACCAACTCAAACTATCCAATTTCCCCTAAAATCATCATGTCCTCCTTATTTCCAGTCATATCTTCATCATCTTACTTTTGCACACATCATTTTCTTTCTTCCATCTTTTCAACTTGTTTTCCCCTGATTGTTTATTGTTTCTTTTTGTTTGCTTTTTTTGGTTGCACATTTCTTATACCTTCTATATGGTTCAATACTCCTTCTCACCGCTTAATAATAGTTTATAGGTTTTAAAAATAAAAATTAAATTTGACTCGCACACTAATAACTGTGCGAGCATTAATTGACCTATCCATGTGATTCACTATGCCACCCCATATGATTCTACTCACTTACTCAAGCATTACCTCACACTTTACATTTACCATTCTAGTGATCACCAAGGGCTAGTTATTCTATTCCCTTGTTGCTAAAGACTAGCCGCTGTTGAGGATGTTTGTTGCTTCACGGTAGTAAGATTACCTATGATAACTAGCCTTGGGCTGACTATTTTTTTTATAATAAGCACACATATATTCCTTTACTAAAAATAAACTTATGAAAAATTTATTATTTAAATATAAATTTAATAATTCAATCAAATTATTAACTTTTATAAATTTTTTTCTTATATAATATTTTCCTAATTTTATATAATTAATCATTTAAAAAGATTTATTAATTTTATTTTAGATATATTATAATTCTTATAATCCATTTATTTTATTTCATTATTAATAATTTATTATTTATCATTTATCCCTTATCAAAATATCTTTTATATTTCAATTATTCTTACATGTATATATATATATATTAAATATATTCCATTTCTTATATATCATTAATATAATCTTCTTATAATTATCCTTATCTTATATATATTAATTTCAAATTAATATTTTATATACCATAATATTTTTATTTCTCAAATATTATTATATTACTATTATCATTCAATTTCATCTATCATTAAATACTTTCAAATAATTAATAATTAATTTAATTAACATATTACTCGTAAAAACATTCAACTACTTAATAACCTTTCAATTATAAAATAAATATAAATATAGTTAAATTTTAACTTTTATAACATGGACATTTTAAATTGATTTATCCCATATCTTATCCCTTATCTAATATGATTCTATATTGATTTCCCCCAAAATCTATTTTTTAAAAAATACTATAGAAATGAAATGGTAATATCTTATTTCTTTAAATTCCTATGCACCCTCTTGAAATATGATTCAGATATTCCCACTTATCTATACTCTCTATAGTCATCTTTGGTGGAGTTATCCTCAAGGTTGATCGTGACGATCCATTATACAATATCAATATTTTCATACTTACTTATCTCTATTGTCCCATTTTTCTTGTACTTATAGTATTTAATGTTGTATTTTACTAATAATATTTATGTGTTCTTATGTAATTCTAGAATTATTTTTTATATTGTAATGAAAAACTCATAATTTTGTAAAGAGATATTACATGTTTAAACATGAGTTATTCCTTTAATAAATAACATTTTGTTTTAGTTTTGAAACAATCTATTCAACAAGCATTTATTTAAAGTGACATATCAAAATTGTGTGGTGTTACAGTTCTGTTATATATTTATAATATCCCTTAATTGATTATACCGAGTGTTAGAGCATGTCTGACCAGACAATAATCCAAGGTAAGGGTTTTTGTATCAATTTTTATTCACTGGGGCATGTTTTATATTATGAAAATATTATCTATTATACAGTTTATATACTTACCAATTGAATAAATTTTATAATTTTTTTTAGTGTTTACAATTCCATTTCATGATCTCTCTTTCATTTTATTTTTCTTCACGCAATACTAAAATCATATGGGTTTTTATTGGCCCACTCACTTTTCCTTAAGTCATAATCTTTCTCCATGGACTATGTTTCTCTAAGTTTGAAATACCATCAACCTTCTCTATCTTCTTTTGTATTTTACTTTTCTTTCCAAGGAAAATATATATTTTTATATCAAAATATATTTATTTGGTTAATTTATTACATAATAAAAATGCAATGCTGTTAAGAATAAATTTCACTCTATGTATTTCCTATTTCTCTTCTATGAAAATATTATTCCATAAAACTACCATTATTTTATTATTTTAAAATATAAATATTCATTATATTCCCTAACATTCAAATTTATCTTTATGCAATTTTAAAAGGAAGTTTTATAATTCTTTTTATTCATTAAAAATTCTTAAAAGGGTATTTCTTTCTATTTCTGAACATTTTGTATCTTCCAATCTATATTTATTCTACTTTATCCTTTATGTATTTTTTAAGGTTCCATTATGGGTATATTTACTTTTAAAATAATAATTTAAAAGTCTTTGTTTCACCTTTTAAAAAGCACTTTGAAAGCGACACATAACTTTGTATTAACAACAATGTTACCAAAACATTAAAAAAACTATTTTTATGATTTCTCTTCAATTTTTCTCTCCATATCAAATTATCATTCATATAAGGAATTATAATTCATAAATCACCCTTCATGTTCACATTTTTTATATTTCATTTTGGTGATTGATGTTGGGGCATCATGCAATATAATTTCTTATCATTCTTTTGTTAATCAAGATTTGATGTATGATTTATTTCATTTGGAACACATATTTATGGTTTATCAATATGTAAAGGGTGGTCTCATGATAATATAGACCTATAATTAATTGTATAATGGTTTGTATCTCATAAGGTAATGATGTTATGCATGGACATGATACAGTTAACTATGTTCACATTTTATTCCTCGACGTGATGCTGTTAACTATGTTCAAATTTTATATACGTACATGCTGTGGTTAGATGTGTTCTCAAATTTATGTCTGAACATGTTTTGATTAGCTATGTTCATAAATTTTATGCATGGACATGATGCGGTTAGATATGTTCACAATGTTATGATTTCTTTTGCTTATATTTATGTCAAATCTATAGCAACCCTGCTTTTTCTTACATGACCATTACATCATTTTAAAGATAAACAATATAATAATGTTACATAACCAGGATCCAAAGGTTTAGTGTCTTGAAAAAATTAGGACTTAACATAACATTTAAAAAATAAAACATAAACTTTTTTTTAATTCCTACTTCTCTTTCTTCTTAGTGTCCCTCACATACACCTTAGTATAAGTAGTCATATGAGGATATACATCAAAGAAAGGGGTGAGCTAAAAGCCCAATAAGAGGAAAGATAAGAACATGAATCAATATGACATGGGGTGAGCATAATCATCATCATCATAACATAATCATAGGATCACCATCATAATCATGAGAGGAAAAATTAGATAAAGGCATGAAATGTGGAAATTCATAAAAATGAAACATTATACCTAGGCAGTCAACTACCAAACATAGTTGTGAACAAAGATAACATCATGTTCACGCATAACATATGTGCATCATAATAACATAATCATTGTGAACAAATCTAGAATCATGTTCAATAATATTTCACATTATCACATGAGATACATCACATTAATCAATGCATTAGAGTGATATATAATTTTAGGCACATCCATCACATCATAACATTTACACAATCATCTAGGCCACATGGAACGTATATCAATCTTAGATACAAAATTACCCATGGAAAGGAAATGGGTCTCATGAGAATTTAATAAAACATATATTAATGAATAAATCTTGTGGTTTCCAAAATAAAAGTGGAATAACATACTTTTTATAAGAATCATCGATCTTGAGTGAAGAAGAAACAATCTCAAGAGAAGTAAAACATGTGTTTTTAGAAAGGAGAGTTATTTCAGAAAAATCTTTACATCTGTCATAAAATAAGATTAAAAGCATGTATATCCAAGAAATAAAAAGGTAAGGACAATGAAATTATATTTTATGAATATTAAAAGAACATCTATACTGAAATTTGGCACGAAAGAGGAATAACATAAAGAAATGAAATTGATTTTGAGAATCCTTTTACCTTATATTTACTTTAATATCCTAGAAAATCAAATTAGATTAATTAATTAATAAATTTGGAACCTATTATAAATATATTTTATTCATTATAATTTTATTAAGTTCGTTTATGGACATTTTTATGAGTTATAATGTCCAATTTCATCATTTTGGATTGTTTGTTTTCTTGGTTTTCAAGATCTGTTCACTTGTATACATGTATGAAAGTTCATGTAAAATGAAAATAATTATCCAGAATTGAGATTATATATAATTAATGAATTTATAGAAGTTTAATTTCTCTTATATATAGTTTTTTATAGTATAAGGATGATTCATTATATAAAACGTTAATGATAATCATTTAGATTAATTTGGTTGGTTTTTGATTATCACAAACTAGTTTTGTTTTACTATTTAATATTATGTATATATGATAGTTACAAAACATAAAAAAGTTTATAACAAATTTTTTTAAATATTATTTAAACCATTTTAATGGTTTTATTTCCATCCTTGAAGGTAGTAAAGGAAAATGAAAGCGCATCGTCCATGATGTTAGTAAATCAACACGTCACAGACAATGTTCTCGTTTTTAGAATAAAAGGGAGAGGATAAGAGGTTTGATCATGGATTATTCCATTAACATAATAAAATTAAATTATATATAAGATAATAGAGTTATAATTCCACTTTGATAAGGATAGGTGAGGAGATAATAAAAAAATAAAAGAAATTGAAAAGAAATTAAAAGAAAATGAAAGAGGGTTTTACCTCTTAAATTCCTCTCCTTGATAACCTCCTTAGAGAAATTGGATTTGGTATTTTTTTGAGACCAAAGGATACTGGACATGGGGGAGAGGGTTGGGAAGATTATTGGGTATAATTTGGACAAGCTTAAAGGCTTTTTAGGTGTGAGTAGAAGAGGTGATATTTATAGGGGAGGAGATGGGTGCTTTTTGATTATTTTATTCATTAGTTTATTATTTTGGACCAAGAATATGAATAGTTTGAAACTTATCACTAAATATATTAAAATAATTAAGGATAGTTTGAGATTATGGTCTTAAATCACCCATACATCCTCTATGAATCAACAATTCATGTATTTGTTAAATACCATAAATTACCGTATTTCACTATTCACCAAAAATTCAACTATTTTTGAAAAATCCATAAAATTCACCCTAACAATTTTTCAATGTGTAGAATCAAAAAATGACCCCCATTTTGTGATTTTTTTATAAATATGAGAAATTTAATTTTTAAATAAAATCACCATTTATTCAAAAAATAATGATTTAAAAATTATAACTAATTTTATGACACTTTGAAAAATTAGTTAAGTTCTCATAAAATTATATTATAATCATAATACAAAAAAATATTAATTTATAAATCTATTTTATGAAAATAAATTTTCTTTAAAATCATTATATTAATTATAAAATTGTAAATAAACATTTATGTTTTATAAAAATACCAACATTTAATTTATCATTTTTAAAACATTTATTTACGTATTCAATGATATAATTATATCATATTTTCATTTATAAGATTCATAAATTTTATTTATAATTTCATAGGTGAGGTTACAATTCTATTGGCTGGATTACTACTCCTAATGGGCATGTTACTATTCCAAAGGTCAAGTTACTATTCTATCAGTATAGGTTCTTTAATTTCTAATATCAGTTATTTCATTCTTAATTTATGAGAATAAAGTTTTTTATTGGGATATATATACTATGTATGTGTTTTATATTATATAAAATAATTATAAGAAGGGAAAAAATTCTATTGACAAAAGTTTGGGTCCTTACATTCTCCCTCCTTTTGAAATTTCACCCTCAAAATTTGGTTTTATATAAACAAATGGGGGAATTTCTCCTTTATCGCTTCTGATGATTCCCATACTGACTCTTCATACTTATGGTATCATCATAGTACTTTGACCAAGTGAGTAGTCTTATTGTATAGAACTTTATCTCTACGGTCCTAGATCTCCACCGACTTCTCCTCATAAGAGAGATCATTTTCCAACTGTACCACCTATGGATTTAGTACATGTGAGGAATATGGTATGTATTTCCTCAAGATGGGTACATAGAATACATAGTGTACTTGAGACATGGTAGGTGGAAGTGCTAGTCAATAGGCCACAACTCTGACATGATCAAGAATCTAGAAGGGGTTGATGTACCTAGGACTCAATTTTTTTTTCTTCCTAAATATCACGATACTCTTCCATAGAGATATATAGAGGAATACTATGTCTCTAGCCTTAAACTCTAGGTACCATCGACGATTGTTTTCATATCTCTTCTGTCAACTTTGGGTTTCCTTGATGTGATACTGAGTGGTTTTCACCTTTTCCATCATTTTAGGTCCTATTAGCTTACGTTCACCGACTTTATCCCAACATGATAGTGTTTTTCATCCATTAAAATAAAGGACTTCATATGGATCCATTTGGATGATCGAGTGGAAACTATTGTTGTAAGAGAACTCAAACAGGGGTAGATTTTGGTCCCATCCTCCTTTGAAGTCCATAGAATATGCTCTCAACATGTCTTCCAGTTTCTAAATAGTTTTCTTTGATTGGCCATCAGTTTGAGGATGATAGGTCATGCTAAATCTTAGCTCAGTGTTTAGAGCATGTTGGAGACTTTTCCAGAACTTGGAGGTGAATCTCAGATCTCGATCGGATGCAATCGAGAGAGGTACTCCATATAGTCTTACCACTTCTCTGATGTATATTCGTTCAAGTTTATCCAGTGATAATTCCTCTCGAATTGAAATAAAGTGAGTTTTCTTTGTATGATTATCCAAAACAACCCATATAGAATTGTTTCCTATGGATGTCTTTAGATGTATGATGAAAAATTCCATGGTTATGTTTTCCCATTTCCATGTTGGTATGGGTAATGGTTGCATCATCTCTTTAGAATTTTTCCTTTCAACCATAAATTGCTGAAATACTAGGCACTTTGATGTATACTCAATGATCTCCTTATTCATATTGTCCCACTAATAGTTCTCTCAGAGATCATTATACATCTTTTTTATCCCTAGATTAATAGAGAAGGTTGAGTTATGCGCATCATTCAAAATCTCTTTCTTTATCTATGGATTGGATGGAACACATAGTCGTGGCCCAAATCTCATGACTCCATTATCTATTTTGAACTTTATGGATTTCCCATTTATGATATTTTCTACCTTTTTCTAAATTTCCACATCGTTTTTGAGCATCCTTTATTTTCTCCATGAGAGATGGTTGAGAAATCATTTTAGAAAGGATTGATGATGTTTCTTCCTTAATGATTCCCATCTCCATCCTTTTTAGGTCTAAGAATATTGGTTCCTTCTCAATTATTATTATTGATAAAGATGCATGATCCTTTTTTACTTATAACATCCACCACTATATTTATTTTACTAGGATGATAGTGGATTGAGTATTCATAATCCTTGATGATATCTAACTATATTTACTAGTACATATTAAACTAATTTTGTGTAAATATATATTTTAGGATCTTATGACCAGTATATATCTCACACTTATCTCCATAGAGATAATGCTTCCAAATTTTCAATGTGAAGATCATATCCTCCAACTCCAGATCATGTATAGGATAATTTTTCTCATGAATTTTCAATTTAATTGAGGCGTAGTCTATCAATTTATCATTTTATATCAGTAAACAACCTAATATATTCTTTGAAGCATCATTTTATACCAAAAAGTGTTCCCCACTCCTCAAAAGTGTGAGCACTAGCACAATGATAAGCCTCTTTTTTAACTCTTTGAAGCAGTCTTCACATTCACTGGTCTAGAAATTTTTTTCTCTATTATGAGTCATCTTGGTTAGTGAGTTTGAAAATCATGAGAAGTTATTCAGAAATTTTTGGTAATACTCAGCTAGACCAAGGAAACTATAGATCTATGTTATAGATTATGGCCTAGGCCACTCTTTGATTACATTTATCTCAGAAGGGTCCAAATATATTCCTTTCATAGTGATAACGTGCTCCAAGAATGATACTTCCTCCATCAAGAACTCTCATTTATTGTACTTTTCATAATGTTTATCCCTTCTCAAAGCCTTTAGCATAGTATTCAAATTTTCCTTATGACCCCACTTTCTCTTGGAGTATATCATAATATCATCAATAAATACTACAAAAAATTTGTCGAGGTAATCTCTAAAGACTCTATTCATTAAGTACATGAATATTTTTGGAGAATTAGTGAGTTGGAAAGGCATAACTATGGACTCATAATGTCTATACCTTGTTCGAATGATATTCTTGGGAATATCTTCCTTCCTCACCTTTAATTGGTGATATTTTGACCAAAGGTCCACCTTAGATAAATACTTGACCCCATATAGCTGATCATTCAATTCATCTATCCATAGAATAAGATACTTGTTCTTTATCGTGATTTCTTTTGATCTTATGAAAATCAATGTTGAGGCACATAGACACATCATTCTTCTTGATAAATAGGACTAGCGTGCCCCATGGTGAAGCACTCAAGCATATAAAACCCTTATCCATATTCTCTTGTAATTGATTCTCAGTTCCTCGAAATCAATAGTGGTCATTATATAAGATGTCTTTGATATAGGTATATATCCATGAATAAGTTCAATTGAGTAATAAACCTCTTGGTCAGAAGGAAGACCAAACAATTCTTCAAGGAACACATCACTGTAGTCCCTTATAATAAGAATATCTTTGATCATGATTCCATAATTTTTATCGATCATTTGAGCTAGCTATTCTTGCTCATAAGGAAATAATATCCACACTTGAGATGATGCTTCTGAAGAAGATCCATCCTCCTCCTTACACTTTGACATAATTGGACGATGCCTTGGGATGTGAAGAGTGATCTCCATTTTCTGATAATTGATGTTTCCTTTGTATAAATATATCCAATCGATGCCTAATATAGAATCAAACTCCACCAAAGGAAGTAAGCCAAGATTTTATAGGAGGTTCAGTTCACAAACATTAATCAGGGAGGAGTTATATACTTTGGATTCAATAATTTGCCCATTTTTTGTTCTCACAGATAACTCAACCTCCACATTTTTAGGTCATGTTTGAATTATTCTACTAAACTTGAAAAATATGAAAGAATTCATAGAACTAGAATCAAATAATACATGAACTATTCTTGAATGAATAATAACTTTACCTGTCACCACATCATTATCGGGATCCACCTCTATAGTAGTGAGGACATAGGATTTACCTTGATCCTAAGACTTTGGTGGATGTTGATGTTGATTACCCTCAAGGAATCAAGATTTAATGAACTGGATTTCATAGTTCTATTGATCCCTACAATTGAAGCATTGAACCATAGGTTCTGCTCTCATTTATTCCATCGTATTTTCTAGATTCCTCACGTCTCTTCAAAATTCATGAGTTTGGTGTCCCTCTCTCCCACAATTAAAGAATTTATCTATCCCTCTGAGGTAATTCTCAAGATGCTTCTTCCCACATTTGTTACATGTGAGTGGTTGAGTTTTCTTTCCACATTTTTCATTATACCCCCCATCTTGAAACCCCATCTTTTGTTTCTTATATCCATATCCATGAGACCATTCTCAAAACTCCATCTCCACTTTGAGATCACATCAAACAACTTATTTATAACTCTCAAAGTTTCAAATTTATAGGGCCTTTTGAAGGTGTGGTTTTAAACCACTAAATAATATTTTTTTTTTTATCATAGTAAATAATAGAATCTAATGGTTACCTTCAAAGCCTTGTGAAATTTTCTTCATAATCCATGATAGATTCACCTTCCCTTTTCTATAACTTTATTAATTCTCTCTCCATCTTTGTATGAAGAGTTCAATGGAAATACTTATTAAGAAATATTTTCTTAAAGCCTTCCCACTCCATATATTCAATTTCATTCTCCAGCTTGGTGCTCTTAATCAACACACACCATTGATCGACCTCTCCATATAAATGATAAATGTACAGAGTCACCTTATCTTTATCAGAATAGTGATCCATAGAAAAGATATTCTCCATTTATTTGACCCACTATTCTGTAACTAGTGGAACAAAATATCCACTAAATGTCAGTGGTCGTTACCACATAAAAGAATCGATAGCTAGTTTCTCCATCTTTGGTGAAAGAAAACGTTCCAAATTATTTAGTTTATTATTCCTTGCTTGAGGTATCTAGGTAATAATCACCATGAAATTTTTAACTCTACTTCCCAAGGCATTGGGGATGTCATTTGGGCAATCGCAACATTGTCCCTCACACGGGTTATTAGATTGGTTTCTCCTAGTTCCCACTGTTTTCTAAAATAGGTAAGGTTTAAAAAAAAATAAGTAAAAAATTCATGAATAATAATTTATTCCATTAATCAATTAACTTTAAAGGAATGTCCTGTGGGGTTCCAATGTTTATAATTTTTCTAAAACAAAGCTTTTTTGGTGCTTACTTGTAATGTAACGTCCCCAAACCAGTATCCACTAAATCGGTGCCTCGATCCGGTTCTCCACATGAGGTCAAATGAACCTCCCTGTATGCTAGATGTTTCCAACTACCAGATATGGTCTAAAAGGTCACATGGGGAGACTATACCCTATTTACCAGAGTAGGCCACAACAAAAAATAAATAGAACAATGGAAAAAATATATAATAACCAATGAAAATTCATAAAAAAATATCTCCTGAAGTTTGGTACAAAACATATACAATATTAAATATATCATGACATGCTAAAATGTACAAAGTTAAAAAACCCAAAATAAAGAAAAACAACAGAATCCCAAAAAATGGTCCTGACTCCAAGTCTGGAACCTCTTCCATGTATGTCCCAAGCTCAACTCATCCCTGAAGAACATGTCATTTTCCCTCATCCTGACCTGAAAGTATGAAGTCTTCTCAGGTACTCAATGGAAGCTTGATTAGGGTGTGAGTAAAACTTAGTAGTCCATCACCAATGATGTCTACAAAATATCCAGTCAATAGATAGTTCATGAAAGTACTAAATAAAGAAAAAGTAAATAAAATACATATCGAGTTCCATTAGTTAACAAGATCCACTTAAGTCATTCCTTGCATTATTTCCAATTTCAAACCTTATAACATATTCATTAATTAATTTAATTTCAACATATGTTTAATGGATTAGGAATATTCATCAATCTCAATGCATCAGGTGAATAAGTCAAGTTCCCTATCTCACTAGGGATAAACACATCATCACAAATGCAATACCCCACTCTACCAAGCCATGCGCACATGATTATTTATCTATTCACTATACACATACCATACGACAAAAAACCATATACAATACTAATGGAAAACCTAGACCATAATAATCAATATGATAATTCACATTATGCCATGACTAATTAACACAATTTCCATCCACCTTACATAGTCATTTATCCTAATTCCCATTTCTTATGTCCAACCTAATAATCATATTCACTAGTTCCCCTACATTAAACCATTTAACATAATAAAAAATTCTCACATGCTAATTCACTTAACCCATTCATCATTCCCCATTCATTATCCCACTTAATATTTTCAAGTACAATTCACATCCCATCAACACATTTATTATTAATCCCATTTAACTATTTTCATGTCAAGCCAAACGATCCCTTTTCCATTAACCACCTCTAGAAAAATATCCATTTTACCTTTTTAGTCAAAAAATTAACCATCCTACATGTTTATCATGGTCTCAATCTAATCACAAGTCAATTTCACACTTAATGTTTCTGTTAACCTTGTTCAGGAAGGTCGACACACCCCATGGGTGGCCCTAAATTTGTCAAGTCATCCTCCATGCATCCCATGGGGATCATGAGGGGTTTAGTTTTCCATTTAGACACCCATATTACTAAGACTCACTAACGTCACCAAGAAAACAACAAGGGAACGCAAGAACACAAGATTAAATGCACAAAATCTCATAAAAACTATGGGATATAACATGTAGACCACCTACCTCAAATCCAAAATTGAACATAATCTTAGTCAAAGCCTTAGACCCCGATCCGAACTCCCTTTAAATAATCAGACTATATTCTACTGGAGAAAAATGGTTTTAGGTATTTAGAATAATATTTCCTAAGATACAACCCCTAATCTGGAAAAGAGAAGAAATGAGGGGATTAGACTTACCTGGAGCTTCGATCCGCAACCAATGACACTCCAAATAACCAAGAAATGAGGGAGATTGATCCTTGGAATTTCTTGAAGGTTCTAATTCATCACTTGGGTTTAAAGTGGGAAATGGGAAAGAAACCTGGGTGAGGATTTAAAATCCCATAATGAAAAATTTGTAAATTTTCTAACTTTTAAAGGTGTGCACAATTTACCCGCAAGGTTTTCCAAACCATGCACAAACCATGTGCAAGACACTGTCCATGGGGAGTTGATTTGCACAGTTACCTGGGTAGGCCACATGGTTTATCAAACCATGCACAAACTGTGTGATATTCCACTATCCAAGGTTGCATGTTTTTTTTGGGAATACTGCATGATTTACTTAACTGTGCACAAACCGTGCGCTTGACACAGGTTGGCCTAGTTTTCCTTCCCTTCATGACTTGAACCCCCAAAACACCCTTGAGGCCTATCATACTCCGGATAAACACTTCATTAACAAAAAAAGATATTGAAACCAAAATTTAAACAAGGACATACCTCCATGAAGTCTGGGATCTTACAACCTCTCCACCTTATAATGACTTGTGCTCGAGTCACGCTCCCAAGCATCACTGGGACTTCAAAGCAAAGTGACCAGGCTAATGGTCCCAAAAATCTGACCCCCCTTACCCATATTTCTTCCTAAACATTTCCATGCTAACATAAAACAAAAATTAAGGGCACAACCTTTCCTAGAAATACATTCTTACTATGATCTACAATACGAACCAGATGCTCTTCAAAGAACACATCAGCCTCAAGCTCAACATCCTCAACATTAATCACATGAGATGGATTAGGGTGATACTGCCAGAGCTGTGAAACATAAAAAATTCCATGCATACCACTATACCACTATAGAAGAGACAATCAGTATGCCCCCAAACTGATCCTCTCCACGATCTCAAATAGCCCCATGTACCTGTGCACAATCTTTCCCTACTTATGGATTCGATGGTGACCCAAACATGGTGAAATCCTAAGAAACAAACTATCACCCACTATAAACTCAAGAGGTCAACGATGCCGATATGCATACAACTTTTTCTTACTCTGAGCATTTTTCATGCATTTCTGAATCAATCGAACCATTTTCGATGTCTCCTGTATGGGACTTAGACCCACCAACTTAGAATTTGCAACTTATAGCCAACACAACAGAGATCTACATAGACTCCCATATATCACCTCAAAGAGTGACATCTAGATTATTTCTTGGAAATTGATATTGTGGGAGAACTCAACCAGCAACAAGTGTTTTTCCCACAAAACACTAAAATCTAGGGCATAGTCCCTCAACATGTATTATAGCACCTAAATTGAATGATATTACTATCTATATATCTGTGGGTGAAAGTTAATACTAAAAAACACCTGGCTGCCAAGCACCTTCTATAATCCCTACCAAAAGTGTGACGTGAAACATGAATCCTAGTCTGAAATGATAGTCCTCGATACTCCTTGCAATCACACTATCTTCCGAACATATAATTCACCCAACCGATCAATTGTTAAAGTCTTTTGAATTGGAAAGAAATGGACCACATTATTCAACTGATCTAAAACTATCCAAACTGTATCATTATTATAAGACGTCCTTAGAATATCCACTACTAAATCCATCATTACATCATACCACTTCCACTCCAGAATAAGCAATGGCTATAATAAACCACCAGGGAATTGATGCTAGTCCTTCACATATTGATAGGTAAGGCATCACACCACAAAACCCAAAAAATATTTCTTAATTCATAGACACCAATACTACCTTATCTCACCCAAATTTACCCAAGATTTTAGGTTCAAGCGATCGCTTGTAGTTTAGCTTGGGTTGTCGAATCCTCAGAGACCTAAGAAGAAACCTATAGACATGTACATTCTATGGACTATTTTTGGCTATTAAGTAGAAAAATTTGGATTGATTTTATATAGGTTTAAGTGGAACTAAAATAATTAAGTGAATTAAATTTAAAAGGATGAGTTGATCCTAGGTTATCACTTGGGGTGGATTGGATGCATTCCTTTTTCAACTATTTAAATTTCTTATATTTTAGATGGGTTCATTTAATAAGATCAAACAACATCATCAATTTCTGGTTTAATACCTCCACACATTAATACTAATCACCTATACACTTGAAGGATCAAAGTTTTGAGCACTCCAAGGTAATGTTTTGTATTAGCATTTGAAGTGTGCGACCTTAAATTCAACAAGGACGAAGGAGTTTAAAGATCTTTAAACAAAATTCTCAATTAATAGAAGTGATTAGAAATTAATGGGGTGAAAAAGAACATACAATCAAGCCCCTTTATACTCCCTTGGATCAACCCATAAGTGGGTTATCCCTCCATTGATTCTATGGTTTCAATGGAAGCGAGAAGTAGACTCACGAGGGAGGAATTGAAGAAGTAAAAAAAACAATAAAAAGAAAACAATCACTCCACTGTTGTGTGAATAATTTCCCAAGGTTTTGTATGAATAAATTCACACCATAAAGAAATGATATCAATTTGAAAATAATAAGAACACAATAAGAGAATATGAATAATTTTTATTGAAAACTAAGGTGATTCAAACATCTTAAAAATGAAGAAGAACATTACAAAGGAAAAGTGGCAGCATAACACTACAATGAAAGAAAGCATCCAAGATCCCCAATTACTTCAACAAAACTTCCTTAAATAGTCATTTATGAAGCCTTGGGTCGATCCAAAAATATTGGAAGTCACCTCAATTAATGGTGGTGGACCTAGGTGGGTGAAAAGTTAAGGGAGAGTAGACTTTTCTACTCTTGAAAATCAATCCGAGCCAACTAGAATTCACTAAACAGAGGTGCTGAACGAAGCATCTAGATGACATAATTTTTGTGTTCCATTGAAGAAAAAAATGAAGATACAGATATACCATGATTTTTTGTAAAATTTAAGCCAGAATGGATATTCGATTTGCGAGATATGTGTAAAATGGTGGGATGTTTTTCTGGGCCACAGAATCTGGCCCAAAATTTTATCTCCAAATTGGGCCACATGAAACTCCCTTTAAAACCCATAATTATCTCTTTTCACTGTTGGATGAAATGTTTCCATTGATGTCATCTATCTTTATTTCAATTTTTAGAATTATTGGGCTTGGATTGTGGCTGATATAGTCACTTTATTGGGCTATTTTCTAGTTTAATTTTCCAAGAATGTTGTTGGTTCAAGGTCAACTTTTGGGGTCTTTAATGTGAATCGTCAAGTGCTCCAAAAACATAAATTGTTCCTTATAGAATTGGAGACCTAAAAATAAAATATGAAAATAAAATCAAGATCATTGGGTATTTTATATGGTGTTCAAAAATATACCATGTAATAGTGAATTTTAAGAAGGAATTACAATAATAATATGAAATAATGTTTAAAGTGTAAAATGAACTAAAAATGGTGTTTTTGATTAATAAAGCACATAAATATTATAATATAAACAATGAATATTATCATCTTTCAGTGGCTAATCACACCCCCAACTTGAGTTTTTCTAGTCCCGAGCAAAATTTATATAAAAAATATGAAATTCAAATTCCCTTCTTCAAAAACATTTTAATACACAATGCTTACCTAAAGACCTCATACCAAACAATTATGAAACCTATCAAAATAATTTAAAACAAGATAGGTCCATAATCATATCCAAAGACCAAGCCCATTCATTTTTTCAAATTCATTGTCACATTTCATCCAATTTCAATAAAGTATGTTGATTTTTTGTGTGTCACAAAATACATGGGGGTTCATTTTTATTCAAGGGGAAAATGATGGAAGCGCTAGGTGGAATCAAATTTCAATATTAAGATGATTATTCAATTTTTTTATATATATATATTTTCAATTTTTCCATGGTAATTGAAATTCAACTCAATAGAGTCAACCCATGTAGTGAGACTTTATTGATGACTCCCAAGCTCAAAGACCTTAGGGAAACAAGTGAATCCCACATACTCGGGCATCATCTTGTGTTAACTCAGTTGAAAAAAATCAAATTACTACAAATAGGGATAAAATTACTAACTATGGGCCAGAAAACTATGGAGTCGCGATCCCAAGTGCCAAAATCCACGCATTAGGTTATTTCATTGCTATACGCGCAAATTTATTGTTTTTTTTTATTTTTTTGAATACTCATATTAAAACTAAAATGATCACCAAACCTATGCTATTTATTTGGGGGACCCAATGGACTCAAACTAATACCCCACTATCCAAGGGACGTGCGTTGTGGTTTTTTTGGATGAAAATATAAATGATTAAATATCACATTAGACAACCATACTTTCCAAAATCTATGCACATGAACTTAAACTTGCATTAACATAATAATCAAGGAATGAAAAAATATTTTGATATTCAATTTCAAAGTATTCAATGTGTATTATCATGTTCAAGGTTAAATGAATTTTTCCTTCCATGCATTTTTTATATTCCAAAACATTTAGTAAATTTAATTTTTTTTCAAAAGCAATTTTTTTTATTTCATCTCCCCCCAACTTAAAATAAAACTATCCCCAGTGTTTTAAGAAAAGAAAATTTAGAAGGGGGAAGGGGCAGAGAAGGGAAGTTCAAAAAGGAAATTGAAAATGAGGATCATGGAATGAGTTCACCTGGTAGTTGAAGTTGAACTTTGTGTTTCACCCATTTAATCCATTGATATCCATGTCACTCACAGAGTTCCCTAGTGGAAAATAATATATATATATATATTTATTTATTTATATAATAATAAAAATAAGTAAAAAAAAATAAGTATATATACAAAAATTATATAATAAAGAAGCACTATAACCTGTAGGTCAGTGGTAGATGCACTCCCCTGTCTCCCTTCAGTCCTGAGTTTGAGTCCCCACGACTTTACCAGTTGTGAAGGGGTTTTCCCCACGACCTACAATGTGTCCTTATATATATATATTTGGTATTTTTATTTTAACCTACAAACCCATAAAAATAAACTGATGATACATTGTATTTTTAAATTTATGGGTAAGGTATTACTCAAGGATCACACCACATGACATGGATGAATATGGGGCTCCCCTTTCATACCCATCTATACCCATAATAGATGAATAGGTCAACAGTCTATGGTACTATCATATGAAGAGTTAAGTATATATTTTTTAAATATAAAATTGATTTATTAATCATATTTTAAAATAAAGATGATTCACAATGATGAAAACCACTAGTTACCTCCCATGCAATGATTTTGTTTAATGTCGCTAGCTCAACATAGACCCTTAAATTTTTAAGTATTTTCCTCATCTAAGGTTGGTTCAAACAAGTTTTCATCAACTTCATTTTTTTTGGAATGGTTAAATGAATGGTTTGATTCTATGACCATTAACTTTAAAGGTTTGACCATTGGTGGGATCTTGAATTTCTACATCCCCATGGGGGTACACCTTATGCACTATGTATGGACTTGACCATCTAGATCTCAACTTTACTAGGTGTAAATGAAGTTTAGAACTATACAAAATAATAGGTTTACCTGGTACAATGTGTTTGGTTTTAAGATTTTGAGATTGGTAGGATTTTAATTTATCTTTATTGATCCTTGAATTTTCATAAGCATCCATCCTAAGTTCCTCAAGTTCATTAAGATCTAATTTCCTGTTTGTTTTAGCCAATGAGAGGTCATAATTCATTTTCTTAATTTCCCAAAAGGCCTTATGTTCAATATCCACTAGAAAATGGAATGATTTACCATAAACCAACCTATATGGGGACATTCTTAAAATGGTTTTATATGCAGTTCGATAGGCCCAAAGAGCATCTAAGATTTTGCTGGACCAATCTTTCCTAGATGGATTAACATTTTTCTCAAGAATTTTTTTTTATTTCTCGATTGGATAACTCTTCTTGACCATGGGTCCATGGGTGGTAAGTAGTGGAAACTTTGTGAGAAATTCCATACTTTTCCATGAGTGATGAGAATAGATGATTGAAAAAATGAGTTCCACGATCACTAATGATAGCCCTAGGAATTCCAAATCTAGAGAGGATGTTTTCCTTGATAAATATAATCACAGTTTGATGATCATTGTATTTTTTAGGAATGGACTCAACCCATTTGGAGAAATAGATGACAACTAAAAGTATGTATAAATATACCCTAGAGTTTGGGAAGGGACCCATGAAATCAATTCCCCAGCAATCAAATATTTCAATCACTAAGATGGGAGTGAGTGGAATTTTATTCCTTTTTGTAATGGACCCTACTTGTTGACACCTAGGAAAACTTTGAAAAAATGTATAGGAGTCCCTTGAGAGGGTGGTCCAGAATAGACTACACTGAAGAACCTTAACATAAGTTTTCTTAGAGGAAAATTTACCTCCACATGCCTCACTATGAAAAAATTTAAGGATGGACTCTTGTTCAGATTCTAGGACACACCTCGGGATGACTTGGTTAGGGAAAAACTTATAAAGGTATGGATCATCAAACACATAGTTCCTAACATCAGAAAGGAATTTCCTTCAAGCTTGATTCCCTAATAATTTTGGAATAAATCATGTTGAAGTGCCCAGATCAGTGTGAATCACTAAGAGGGGGAGGGGGTGAATCAGTGATCCCTTAAAACTTTTTACTAATTGATTATTTATCAATTAAACCTCTATGGCTTGTTAAGGCCTCAATCCACTCTTCTTTTATCTCTCAGCCTTTCCCTCGAGTGATGCAGTAAATGTAAAGGCACAGGACACAAGGATTTACAAGGTTCGGCACCAAAGGCCTACGTCCTTGCCATGTTGGTTATACACCCCAACATGGTTTCTCCCATTATAATCTGTTAGTATTACAATGGTCGATACAGAGTCCCACTGTATCTCTCTTGAGTCCCACATGAGGTTCTTTATACTGCGTCCCACAGTGTTACTAGAGTCCCACTGGCCTGCTCCAGAATCCCACTGAAGACTTCTTCCACCCTGAGTCTCACAGGGGGCTTCTCCTGGCTCCTTGAGTCACACGAGTAGCTCTTCTTCACTTTAAGTTCCTCAAGTATCCTCAAAAGCCTGGGATAAAGACTGCTGAACTTGCTCTTCACTTCTGATCACTTGAGTTGATCAGGTCTTCTCGTCTTGCTCATGCTTTATCACCTTCTTCTAAGGATGACCTGGCTTCTCTCTTCAACTACTGAATACTCAGACAACTGATATCTTTAACTTCAGTTTGGTCCAGTCTCACATCAATTCAACTTCATGCACTGAATGCATGGAAACTCTGATTCTTCAAGATCTTCTGGTCTTGGACTTCTCAATTGCACATAGCCTGATTTAGCTTTGTTCACGTGTGCACGTGCATGCATGTAAGCATGCACTCCCCTTCTTCTTCTCAGTGCAATAAACCCACAAAGGGTGTAGTCTCTTTAAGCACACACCTTCTTTGAACTTCACACACTTAATTCAATTTTATTACACACATAAATGTGTGTTCTTCTTTGTGTGGATATCTTCTTCTTCTTCTAAGTGTTTACACTTTTAGTGCACACACTAGGTTCGGGCTATTTGTCTTTTTGCACACAAAAATGCCTACGACCTTCCTCCTTTTCTTGCACACACTTAACCCATAGGTCCTTCACTTTCTTAGCACACACCCACTTTCACTTTTCCCACATAAGGGCTATGACCTCTTCTTCAAATGCACACACAAAGTGTGTTCTTCAATTTGGAACACACACAAGGTATGGCCTCGACCTTCTTGTTCACTTTGCACCCACAAATGGTGTATGTCTTCACTTGGTGCACACACAAGGCTAAGCCTCGGGTCTTCCTCCTTTGCACACCCACTGCCCGAATATCAAATAAAGGCACGCAAGGGGTGCTTAAGCCGCAACCTCTCTTCTTATTTAAAGTGAAAGGCACACTCGGGTGCACAAGACAGCGTGCAAGACTGCACAAGAGCCACGGGCGCGCAGGCCTCAAAGGACAAGGTGGCGCGCAAGGTCCTTGGTGCACAAGGGCATGCAAGGTGCACTGGCCGCAGGGCGCACAAGCCATGAAACACCTTGGCTGCGCAAGGCTCCTCCTGCCGCGCAATTTCGCTGGCAGTGAGGGCTCTTCCTGTCGCGCAAGGGGTGCGTGCAGGGAACACCTTCAAAGCCTCGGGTGGCTCTGGAACAAACTGCCGTGCAAGTGGGATGCGCGGGGCTCAAAGCTTCTCAAAGCACAGGGTGCTCGCGGGACACTCTTCAAATATACAGCAAGCAAACAGAGAGCCTCGGGTGCTCCTTTTATATGCGAGAAATGCTGCACATCTTCTGCGGGATACAAATCCAAACTCCCGAATATCTCGGGATTTCAAGATTTCATAAAATCTTGTTTTTCTCCTCAGTTTCCCCGTGGGTTCCATTTATGCCCTTTCTTCACGTTCTTGTGCATGAAAACGCATGCATGTCCTTCATCCATGCAAAGCATCAATCAACATGGCCTCGCACCTTCGGGTTGCTTCGGCCGAACACGAAATTCTTTATTTGTTACATGCAAACCCATTTTTAGGCATGAACGGGTTCGTTATGGCCAGACGAGCCTCAAGGACACTTCAGCTTCAGCAATGGTGGCCGAGAATTCGAAAACATCTCGTGGGAGGTTCCTGGTTCGAAGGTGGCTCGCACGAAGACCTCGGGTGAGCTCGAGGTAGAAGATGAACGCCTCGCCATTGGATCTCCACTTAAATGAGCTCGTACAGCTGTGATTAGATCATGGTACCACAAATGCGATCAGCGGTCGAGATCATACGTGCGATTGAACGAACAGCCGAGATTAGATCCCGGTGAAATTTCCGTGTCCCACATCAAATCGCCTCGCGGAATTTCCGCGGTTTAACATCCAGCTCCTGCCACAACCCTTCGATTGAACTTCCAACCCTCTCGGTGCTGCCCCACACCGAGTTCTTCTGTGGGCGTGCTCTTGCGCCAACCCCTGCCACTCGGGCGCGCCACTGGCACCCACTATGCTTGTCACGGGCGTGCTCCTCACGCTCACACTGCGCGGGGCTTGACACTCCCCTACGTGGCCCTCGGGGCTTACACACGGCCCTTGGTGGCATATTTTTTTCTTGTATATAGAACAAGTCCTTTGTGTAAAAACAAAGAGACCAAGTTCAAATGCCAAGTGCCACATCTTCTTCTAAGCCATTTCTTCTCCCCATTTTCTCATCTCTTCTTCTTCATTAGAATTGCACAAATATTCTTAACGTATATTCATCACTTAGGAATGGAATTCACGAAGGGTCTTCATCTTCAACCGAGCTCCTTAATCACATAATTTCTTCCATGTGCTTCGTTGATCTAATCAGAGATCAAATTGGTTATTCTTCTAATTCACATGCACTAAGAAATAGTACATGGACTTCATTAGCACCACTTCATCCACTTAGTGATTGTGGATGGATCACTTCATCTCCTCATGCATTGTGAAGACAATGCATGGTCTTCTAACATTGTTATGACATTGTATCTAGTTGATACAAGTTCTTTGAACTTAAAGACAAGTTCAACAATCGTCAGATGTAATGATGATGCTCCATCATCATTCATTCTTCAAGTGGTGTAACTTAGTATCATCTTGATACAAGTATTGAAACATTAAGAATAGTTCTACAATCGTCTGATATATGAGAGAATGTTTCAAACCATCATCTCCTATGCCACTTAGTGAATCTCCTAAGTGACATGCATCTTAGTACCATGGGCATTCTCCATTCATTACCAACACCATCACATCCTTTTTCATTCACATATTGAAACTCCTTGACATCCATCCATTCATTCCTTGACAACAACATACCTCATTGACAACAAATGCAACACAGTGCACTTCAATCTCCCCCTTTGTATTTGTTGTCAATACACTACTTTTTCACATATGAATGGGTCAATATGTGTGCCAATATTTTCTCCCCCTTATTGGAAATCAAATGCAAAGATGTGGTGTGGCTCTCTTCCAAAATATCTCTTCCTCCCTTCGAATAGCATCTTCTTGAAAAGCACTAAGAGAGGGATGATGTCACATGTTCTGTTTAGCAAAGAACCTTTAGTAGATCATCTCTAAGTCTACATAGGCTAACCCAGTGTAGAAAACAAGAGTGATGTAACCAAGGTACTCAATGCTGTCCAACATTCACTATACATGTGAGATCATGCTTCAAGGGGCTTGAAATTTTTCAGATATAACAATGAATTGCTAAATCCTGCACATACTTCACCAAACACATTAGAAAGTTCAGGTGCAAAGATAAAGCTCCCCCTTTCAACCATTTTCCTTCAATCAATACTCCCCCTTAATTGTCGTGATGAATAAAATTAAGAAACAAGGGATGAAAGTATGATTGGAATACCTTCAGCTTTTCTCAAGATGGTATTAAATCTTAGAATACCATCTTCTCCAGATTGGCTCCCCCTCAAGGGGTGCACTCCATTCCTTCCAAACCATCCTCCAGATGAGAATGATCATCATCTTTAATTCCCTGTAGTGTTAGCACATGTAAATACAAGTGATTAGGGAATAAGATGGAACCTCCTTGGTTCATCAATGTGAACAACAAGGTTGAGAAGATTCTCTCAACCGAGATGTCCCATTTTCACCATTATTCACACTTCCACATTTGATCTTCAATGATGTTTGTGCTGGTGTGGATCTCAACACATCTTCATGTGAAATCTTCTTCTTCCGTTTTGCCTTAGTAATTTCCAGAACTTCATCTTCAGCTCTTTGCAGATCTTTGGCAAGTTGCAACTGATTTGGCCATATGACTAGTAAGTCACTTGGAAGTGTGGCCTCAGTTCTGGAAATTCCACATGGTTCCTTCGATGCTTTCAAGCTACCTTTCTTAGGAAACTTGTTTTCAATCAATCCCTTCTGCTTCTGCTGGATTGATTGTCTATTTGATTTCAGTCTGCTTCTATTGATTTCCATGGCTTGTTTACAAAGATCCATGGTATGACCTTTCTTTCCACAGTAGAAGCATCTCTTCTTGGTGGTCCTTCTGGATGCATCACCCTTCTTGGATTTAGACTCCAAGGTCTTCTCTTCCTTTTTCATAATCTTCTTGGGAGCATCTTCCACTTTCTTATGCTTGCTTCCCAAGGATTCTTTCTGAGCCAGGTTCTGTGATCTTTTCTTCTTTTTAGCTCTAGATATAGTTGGAGATTGACATGTATCTTTTGACCACTTTTGCAATCATCCCAGATGTTGTCAAGTAATCCAAATCTATTTGCAGTAAATAGATGTCTCTGGACCTGTGGATGCTGCTTCTTTTCTTCTGGCTTTCTCCCCCTTGGCATGGGCTTCCTTTGTGCTTTGACATTCAGTGGATTGTACCAACAATCCTTTGCATAGTGCCCATACTTATTACAACACCAACACTGACCCACAAATCTTGACCTCTTCAGTCCTTCTGATTGTTGGGTACTTTTCTTGACTTTTTGTGTTGTTTCAGGAGAGCATTCTTTCTACACTCTCTTCATCCATACTTGTTTGGATTCATTCTTCCATCCTGCAATTTTAGTAGAAACTCTTTTAGAAGCATGAGTACAAGATGGTATGGATGGTACCTTCTTTTTAGAAGATGTTTCCCTTTCATTAGAGGATGTATTTCTTTTAGAATCATCCTTCTCAAAGCACACTTGTGTAGCAACATTTCTACTTTCAGCTGACTGGGAGGATTCAGCTTTGGGTGATTGCAGATTTTTCAATATCACCTCTAGTTCTATGCATTTCATGTTAAGGGAGTTCTTCTCATCCTCAACAGTTCTTAGCCTTCCTTCTCAGTTTTCTTTCAGCTGTTCTAACTGGTCTTCATGCACCTTCTTCAATTCTAGCAATGAATTGTCAAGCTCCTTCACCATTTTGACTTTGTCTTCGAGTTGAGCATCTCTGACATTCATTGAAACTTTGTGCAACTTCTCCAGTTCATGGAAAACTTATTTGATCATTATCATAAAGATTTCTTTCTCAGAAGAGCTTCTTTGCAATTCTTCATCAGTGTCTTCAAATCTTTCATTGCAAAGGGAAATAGTTTCATCTTTAGCCTTCACCAGCTTTCTGAGAGTGTTGGTTATGCCAACCCTTTTAGCCAATTGATCTTCCATTGTATTGGCTTCTTCTTCTAGCTGTAATTTTTCTTCTTGAAGATCAAGGATGTCTGTAGCTATACACATTGCCACTTCCTTGGGGACTGTCTTCTGAAGATATTCGATTGCACTTTGAAGATCTTTCGTTATTCCAACTTCATCACAGCTAGGACAGGCTTTCTTCATCTTGGCAGATATCTCCATTTGAGGTTGGTCGCTCATTTCCTCAAATCTGCACTTCATAAAGACTCCCTTGGATCTTTTAGAGGTAACCTTCCTCTGATACCAATTGAAGTGCCCAGATCAGTGTGAATCACTGAGAGGGGGAGGGGGTGAATCAATGATCCCTTAAAACTTTTTACTAATTGATTCTTTATCAATTAAACCTCTATGTCTTGTTATGGCCTTGATCCACTCTGCTTGTATCTCTCAGCCTTTCCTCGAGTGATGCAGTAAATGTAAAGGCACAAGACACAAGGATTTACAAGGTTTGGCACCAAAGGCCTACGTCCTTGCCATGTTGGTTATACACCCCAACATGGTTTCTCCCATTATAATATGTTAGTATTACAATGGTCGATACAGAGTCCCACTGTATCTCTCCTGAGTCCCACAGGAGGTTCTTTATACTGTGTCCCACAGTGTTACCAGAGTCCCACTGGCCTGCTCCAGAATCCCACTGAAGACTTCTTTCACCCTGAGTCTCACAGGGGGCTTCTCCTGGCTCCTTGAGTCACACGAGTAGCTCTTCTTCACTTTAAGTTCTTCAAGTATCCTCAACAGCCTGGGATAAAGGCTGATGGCCTTGTTCTTCACTTCTGATCACTTGAGTTGATCAGGTCTTCTCGTCTTGCTCAGGCTTTATCACCTTCTTCTAAGGATGACCTGGCTTCTCTCTTCAACTACTGAATACTCAGACAACTGATATCTTTAACTTCAGTCTGGTCCAGTCTCACATCAATTCAACTTCATGCACTGAATGCATGGAAACTCTGATTCTTCAAGATCTTCTGGTCTTGGACTTCTCAATTGCACACAGCCTGATTTAGATTTGTTCACGTGTACACGTGCATGCATGTAAGCATGCACTCCCCTTCTTCTTCTCGGTGCAATAAACCCACAAAGGGTGTAGTCTCTTTAAGCACACACCTTCTTTGAAATTGACACACTTAATTCAATTTGATTACACACATAAATGTGTGTTCTTCTTTGTGTGGATATCTTCTTCTTGTTCTAAGTGTTTACACTTTTAGTGCACACGCTAGGTTCGGCCTATTTGTCTTTTTGCACAAAAAAATGCCTACGGCCTTCCTCCTTTTCTTGCACACACTTAACCCGTAGGTCCTTCACTTTCTTAGCATACACCCACTTTCACTTTTCCCACATAAGGGCTACGACCTCTTCTTCAAATGCACACACAAAGTGTGTTATTCAATTTGGCACACACACAAGGTATGGCCTCGGCCTTCTTGTTCACTTTGCACCCACAAATGGTGTATGTCTTCACTTGGTGCACACACAAGGCTAAGCCTCGGGTCTTCCTCCTTTGCACACCCACTGCCCGAATATCAAATAAAGGCACGCAAGGGGTGCTTAAGCCGCAACCTCTCTTCTTATTCAAAGTGCAAGGCACACTCGGGTGCACAAGGCAACGTGCAAGACTGCACAAGAGCCACGGGCGCACAGGCCTCAAAGGACAAGGTGGCGCGCAAGGTCCTTGGTGCACAAGGGCGTGCAAGGTGCACTGGCCGCGGGGCGCGCAAGCCGTGAAACACCTTGGCTGCACAAGACTCCTCCTGCCGCGCAAGTTCGCTGGCAGTGAGGGATCTTCCTGTCACGCAAGGGGTGCGCGCAGGGAACACCTTCGAAGCCTCGGGTGGCTCCGGAACAAACTGCCGCGCAAGTGGGATGCGTGGGGCTCAAAGCTTCGCAAAGCACAAGGTGCTCGCGGGAGACTCTTCAGATATACAGCAAGCAAACAGAGAGCCGTAGGTGCTCCTTTTATAGGCACGGAATGCTGCACCTCTTCCACGGGATACAAATCCAAACTCCCGAATATCTCAGGATTTCAAGATTTCATAAAATCTTGTTTTTCTCCTCAGTTTACCCATGGGTTCCATTTATGCCCTTTCTTCACGTTCTTGTGCATGAAAACGCATGCATGGCCTTCATCCATGAAAATCATCAATAAACATGGCCTCGCACCTTCGGGTTGCTTCGGCCGAACACGAAATTCTTCATTTGTTACATGAAAACCCATTTTTAGGCATGAACGGGTTCGTTATGGCCAGACGAGCCTCAAGGACACTTCAACTTCGGCAATGGTGGACGGGAACTCGAAAACTTCTCGTGGGAGGCACCTGGTTCGAAGGTGGCTCGCGCGAAGACCTCGGGTGAGCTCGAGGTAGAAGATGAATTCCTCACCATTGGATCGCCACTTAAATGAGCTCGAACGGCTATGATTAGATCATGGGGCCACATATGATATCAGCGGTCAAGATCATACGCGCGATTGAATGAACAGACGAGATTAGATCCCGGTGAAATTTCCGCATCCCACATCGAATCGCCTCATGGAATTTCCGCGGTTTAACATCCAGCTCCTGCCACAACCCTTCGATTGAACTTCCAACCCTCTCGGTGCCGCCCCACACCGAGTTCTTCTGCGGGCGCGCTCTTGCGCCCACCCCTGCCACTCGGGCACGCTCCTCGCGCTCACGCTGCGCGGGGCTTGACACTCCCCTGCGTGGCCCTCAGGGCTTACACACGACCCTTGGTGGCATATTTTTTTCTTGTATATAGAACAAGTCCTTTGTGTAAAAACAAAGAGACCAAGTTCAAATGCCAAGTGCCACATCTTCTTCTAAGCCATTTCTTCTCCCCATTTCCTCATCTCTTCTTCTTCATTAGAATTCCACAAATATTCTTAACATATATTCATCACTTAGGAATGGAATTCACGAAGGGTCTTCATCTTCAACCGAGCTCCTTAATCACATAATTTCTTCCATGTGCTTCGTTGATCTAATCAGAGATCAAATTGGTTCTTCTTCTAATTCACATGCACTAAGAAATAGTACATGGACTTCATTAGCACCACTTCATCCACTTAGTGATTGTGGATGGATCACTTCATCTCCTCATGCATTGTGAAGACAATGCGTGGTCTTATAACATTGTTGTGACATTGTATCTAGTTGATACAAGTTCTTTGAACTTAAAGACCAGTTCAACAATCGTCAGATGCAATGATGATGCTCCATCATCATCCATTCTTCAAGTGGTGTAACTTAGTATCATCTTGATACAAGTATTGAAACATTAAGAACAGTTCTACAATTGTATGATACATGAGAGAATGTTTCAAACCATCATCTCCTATTCCACTTAGTGAATCTCCTAAGTGACATGCATCTTAGTACCATGGGCATTCTCCATTCATTACCAACACCATCACGTCCTTTGTCATTCACATATTGAAACTCCTTGACATCCATCCATTCATTCCTTGACAACAACATACCTCATTGACAACAAATGCAACACAGTGCACTTCACATGTAACTAAGAAGTTGGCTATGTCAGCATACCATGGGAAATAACTCACTGAATAGAGGTGCTCATTGGGAAATGAATTAGAAACATAAAAGTAATTTGAGTTGTCTTTGAATTCCATCCTAGAGAGGTGATCAACTAAACCATTTTAAACAACCTTTTTATCCTTGATTGTGAGGTCAAATTCTTGTAAGTGAAGGACCCACCTAATCAGTCTACCCTTAGCATCTTGTTTTTGGAAGATGTATTTTAGTACAGATTGGTCAGTGAACACAGTGACAAGGGATCCTAAGAGGTAGGACCTAAAATTTTCTAAGTAAAACACAACAACAAGTAAATCCTTCTCAGTGGTTGTGTAGTTGATTTGTGCATTATTTAAATATTTTATTTCATAATAAATGACACATGGAGTTTTATCACACAATTGTCCTAAGACTGCTCCTATAACAAATTCACTAGAATCACACATGATCTCAAAAGGAAGTTTCCAATTTGGAGATTACATGATAGGTGGATAGATAAGATCTGACTTGAGTGTAGAGAATGATTCCTCACAACTTCCTATCCATAAAAATGGAGCATCTTTTACCAATAGAGCACAAAGTGGTTGAGAAATAGATCTGAAATTCCTAATGAACCTTCTATAGAAACCAACATGTCCTAATACAGACCTCACTTCCTTGACAATTTTGGGTGATAGAAGGTTACGAATGATGTTAACCTTGGATTTATCAACTTAAATTCCCCTACCTAAGACTAGATGGCCAAGGACTAGTCCCTCTTTAACCATGAAATGACATTTTTCCCAGTTTAGGACCATATTATTTTCTTCACATCTTGACAAGAATCTCTCCACATTCCTTAGAAATCCCTCAAATATATCCCCAAACACAGAGAATTCATCCATGAAGATCTCTAGAAAATCCTCTACCATCTTTGAGAATATTCCCATCATGCACCGCTTGAAGGTTCCATGGGAATTGCATAACCCGAAGGGCATGATTTTGAAAGAAAAGGTACCGAATGAACAGGTGAATGTAGTCTTCCCTTGATCCTCTAGGGATACCTCAATTTGATTGTACCCCGAGTACCCATCTAATAAAAATTAGAAGGCATGAACTGTGACTCTCTCAAGGACTTGGTCAATGAATGGTAAGTGGAAATGGTCCTTCTTAGTAGATGAGTTTAGCTTTCTTTGGTTGATACAAAATCTCCATCCACTACTCACCCTATTTGGACGAATCTCTCCATCCTTATTGATTATCACTGTGATTCCAGCCTTCTTTGGGACAACATGAATTGGGCTTAGCCACTCACTCTCAGCATTGGGATAGATGATACCAGCTTTTAAAAATTTCAAAAGTTATTTTCTCACTACTTACATGATATTAGGATTGAGTCACCACTAAGGTTGACGACATGGATTTGAATCAGATTCAAGAACAATCCTATGAGTCTTGATAAGTGGGATAATCCCAGGAATATCAGACAGGGTCCATCCAATGGCTTTATTTTGTTTCCTAAGGGCATCTAGAAGCATCCTATCAGGATTGGATTAAAGAGAAGAAGAAATGACAATAGGATGTGTTACATTTTCTCTTATGAAGGCATACTTAAGTGCAGAAGGATTTTCTTTAAATTCAAGATCAGGTTAGTTCAAAATTTCAGCAGAAGACTAGGACATTGGCTCAAAATCAATTTCTTTTTAGAGTTTCAGATAAGATTGATTCCCCACGTGTATAAGTTTCAGCCACTAGATTGGTTTGGTTAGTGTTAGGGAAGAGAGTTGGAGTGGTCTCCATGAATGTGGTTTCCTGAAAGATTTCAAAAATTATTGGTTTTAATATTTCATCAGAGGACCAATATGAAAGAGATTCTAGACAAAGAGATAAACTTTATTTATGTGAATAAAGGAAATTAATCTCTTTCTGACTTAAACATTCCTCAAATATTCCTTTATGTTCTATGGATTCATTATCAATACTTCCTATCATGTTTAATTCATGAATATACTCATCATCCCCTATTTGTGAGATTACATTATAGATGTTCAAGTCTAGACTCATGTTTCCAAAGGTGATGGTCATGTTCCCATTTTAGACTCGGATAACCGAGTTTATTTTTGAAATGAAGGGATGACCAAGGATGATTGGGGTTTGTTCCTTGTTGCCTAAGTTTGGATTATTTTCAAGGAAAATGAAGTTAGTAGGGTAGATGAAGTTTTCTATTTTTACTAGAACATCCTTTAAAATCCCCTTTGGAACCCTAATGCTACGATCAGAAAGTTAAAGTGTGATAGATGTGGGTTGGAGCTCTTCCGGGCCTAAATAGCAGTACACAACATAGGGAATGATATTGACACTGACACCTAGATCACACAAGGCTTTTACAACTTTGTTCTCTCCTAGTTCAACATTGATGTAAGGGAATCCTGGGTCTTTCATCTTTGGTGTAAGGGTTACTTGGATTGTTGTGATAACATTTGCTGCTAGAAGGACTTGGTTCTTATGAGAGAATATCCTTTTAAATGTGCATAGGTACTTTAGCTATTTTGAGTATGTATGAATGGTTTGAATAACATAAAGGAGTGGAATGTTCATCTTGACTTGTAAGAATATTTACCTCAATGTTTCATTCAATTTAGGCTTGGTTTTCCCCCTCATGCATTGAAGAAATGGTGCATGTTGTGGGTTTGTTTGACGAAGGGATGTTTCTTTCACATTGATATCAGTTTCTTCAGTTTGAACCTGCGGTTCATTTGAATTTTCATTATATTTTGAAGATTTATATAGTTTCTAACTTATTTTTTTAGGTTTTTCAATTGATTTCCCAATTATTAAAACTGTCATAGCCTTTAGTTTTTCATGAGTTGTTTGAGTGCAACTTGACCATCCCCTTAAATTTGAGGATGGTATCGCCTGAGTAGGCATGGGTGCCTTTCCGGTTTTTATGGTTTTAAGTTCTTATTTAAGGGAAGATAATTCTGAGTTCATTTTGTCCATTTGTTTACACAACTGTTCAAGGATTGGAAGAGGGACAGATTGGGTGGGGGATTATGTTGGCTGGTTTATCCTAGGAGGATACTTTGGTTATTGTATGGGTTGTTGGTATTGGACTGGAGGATGCTGGTATTGTACTTGTTGTGGTTGGAATTGGTTATGGTTTTGGAAATTTTGTATAGGGTAGGGTTTTTTTTCCTTGTGGCTAACTAGGTTGTTGGTTGTCTTTCCAGCGGAAGCCTAGGTGGTCATTATACCTTGGGTTGAATGTGTTTTGGTATTGTGGCTTTTGAAAGTTTAGGTCATTGACTTCAGAAGGTGGTCCTCGAATGGTTGGGTAGTTTTTTGTTTTGTGGTCATGTTTGTCACAAATTGTGAAAACAAGGTCTACAGTTTGGATTTCATGTATTTTTATAAGGTCTATCTCTTCGACCTTCCAAGTGAGTGCTATGAGTTTAGACCTAAGGATTTATTCCTCCTTAAGCCTGTGAATTACACTAGATTTGGGTGGATTCTCAGAGTAAGGTGATGTTCCCCATGTTTTATTTTTTTCAGCAAGGCTTTCTAGATACTCATAAGCATCATTTGGGGATTTGTTTTTAAATGTCCCATTACACATCATGTCAATGAATTGTTTGTTCCCCGAAACCAAACCTTCATAGAAAATTCTCACTTGTTCAGGAATAGAAAAACCATGGCGTGGAACCATATTTAGGGTGTCTTTGAAACTCTCCCATGTTTCATAGAATGACTCTCCCTCTTTTTCAAATTTTTTTGGATGCACTTTTTATGTGAAATTGTTTTGTGGTGGGGGAAGTATTTTTTGTAAAATTCTCTTTATAATTGGTACCTAGAGTTGATGGATGATGGTCTCAAATTTTTTAGACAATTTTTAGCTCTATACTTTAAATAAAAAGGAAATAGACTCATCTTAGCTGATTCTAGTTGATGTGGGGGACACATGGTTTCTACAATTTCATTGAACTCCTTAACGTGAAGGTAGGGCATCTCAGACTCTATTCCATGGAATGTGGGAAGGTGATTTAGGACATGGGGTTTAAATATGTAGTTGGAATATACTATGGAAATGTGTCTAATGCATGAGGGGGCATTGGTCTAGGAAAGTGTGAGGTAGTCATTCATGGTTTGATCGACTGCATTCCTTAAGTTTGGGGCTGCCTCATTTGGATTTCTATTTTGGTTCCCACCTGGGTTTATAAGTTGGTTTCTTTGAAGACCTTCCATTGAAATGGGCTCAATTTTTGACTCTGGAGTATTAGTAAGATTAGTATTTAATTTAAAGAGTTCCCTTTGTGTACTTGACTCCCCAACCATAGGACTATCCACCATAACTAGAAGGTTTGATTGGTCACGAGTGTAGGCAGACATGCGCCAAAAGGAAAAAAATGAGAAAGGGAAAATACAAGAGAATTTGGATGGGAATAGAATAAATGGGGGAGAATAGAATTGGTTTTGAGATGACTTACTTGGGTCACCATAAATGGCACCAAAATTCGGTCTCGCCCAAATTTACCCAATATTTTAGGTTTAAGCGGTCGCTTGTAGTTTAGCATGGGTTATCAAATCCTCAAAGACCCAAGAAGAAACCTATAGACACATACATTCTATGGATTGTTTTTGGATATTAAGTGGAAAACATTGGATTGATTTTAGATAGGTTTAAGTGAGGACTAAAATACTTAAGTGAATTTAATTTAAAAGGATGAGTTGATCCAAGGTTATCACTTGGGGTGGATTGGATGCATTCATTTTTCAACTATTTCAATTTCTTATATTTGAGATTGGTTTATTTAATAAGATCAAAAAACATAATCACTTACTGGTTTAATACCTCCACACATAAATACTAATCACCTATACACTTGAAGGATCAGAGTTTTGAGCACTCCAAGGTAAAGGTTTGTATTAGCACTTGAAGTGTGCGACCTTAAATTCAACAAGAATGAAGGAGTTTAAAGATCTTCAAACATAATTCTCAATTAAAAGAAGTGATTAGACATTAATGGGGTGATAAATAACAACCAATAAATCCCATTAATACTCCATTGGATCAACCCATAAGTTTTTTATCCCTCTATTGATGCTATGGTTTTAATGGAAGTAGGAAGTAGACTCATGAGGGAGGAATTAAAGAAGTAAAAAAAAACAATAAAAAGAAAACAATCACTCCACCATTGTTTGAATAATTTCACAAGGTTTGGTATGAATAAATTCATACCATAAAGAGACAACATCAATGTGATAATAATAAGAATAGAATAATATAAGATGAAGAATTTTTATTGAAAACTAAGGTGATTCGAACAACTTACAAATGAAGAAGAACATTACAAAGGAAAAGTAGCAACATAACACTATAATGAAAGAAAGAATCCAAGATCCCAAACTCCAAAAAAACTTCCTTAAATAGGAATTTATGAAGCCTTGGGTCGAGACAATAACATTGGAATTCACCTCAATTTATGGTGGTGGGCCTAGGTGGGCTGAAAGTTAAGGGAGAGTAGAATTTTCCACCCTTGACAATCAATCCGAGCCAACTAGAATCCACTAAACAGATGCGACGAAAGGAGTATTTAGATGAAAAAATTTAGGTGTGACATAGAAAAAAAATAAAGATAAAGATGTCCCCTGAGTGTTCGTAAAATTTCATCCATAATGGATATTTGGTAGCGAGATATGTGTAAAATGGTGGGCTGTTTTTCTAGGCCACAGAATCTGGCCCAGAATTTTATCTCCAAATTGGGCCGCATGAAACTACCTTTAAAACACATAATTATCTCTTTTCACTATTGTAAGAAATGTTCCCCTTTATGTACTATATCTTTAGTTCAATTTTTAGAATTATTGGGCTTAGTTTTTGGCCGATACAGTCTCTTTATGGGGCTATTTTCCAGTTTACTTTTCCCAGAATGTTGTTGGTTCAAGGTCAACTTTGGTGGTCTTAAATGTGAATCTTCAAGTGCTCAAAAAATGTGAATTGTTACTTATAGAGTGGGATACCTGAAAATAAAATATGAAAATAAAATCAAGATCATTGGGTATTTTATATGGTGTTAAAAAATATACCATGTAATAGTGAATTTTAAGAAGGAATTACAATTATAATATGAAATAATGTTCAAAGTGTAAAATGAACAAAAAATGGTGTTTTTGACTAATAAAGAACATAAATATTATAATATAAACAATGAATATTAGCCTCTTTCAGTGGCTAATCACTACCTATAAAGATCATGACATCTTAGCCAAACCAGGATGTACTTCCCACTTTGATTCATGTGACTCACGTATCAACTCCTCTCACATACCCGTTGGAACCACAACACGACCATGAACATTAACAAACACATAATCACCAATAACCTAACTAGAATGTGAATACCCACCTTTAAGACTTTCCTTAATATCAAAACACTCCAAATCCTTAAAGTGACTCTTCTTAATCCGACTCAAAAGCATGGACTTGACATATAATAATGTAAGGGTCATTTCCCTTCCCATCCTGCACCTTTAGGCGCATCTTAGCAAATAAGGCCACAATCCTCCACTCAGTGATGGATTCCTGAACCACCCAATTCTGAGTCTTTTGACTCAGAACATCCACAATACTATTCCATTTTCCCAGCATGTAAACCGACTCAAAGTCAAAATAATGAATGTATTCAACCCATCTTCACTGAAGAAGATTCAAATCATGTTGAGAGAAGATATAATTAAGGATTTTATGGTTTTTAAACATTTAGAACCACTATCACAGTAAGTAGTGACTCCAACACTTTTAGGTATAAACCACAACGGCTGACTCAAGATCAAAAGTAGGGTAATTTCTTTCATGAGGCCTCAACTTTCTTGACCCAAATGATACAACTTGATCATCCTGCATCAACACGACTCTAAGTACAACACCAGATTCATTAAAAAATAAGGTGTATCTCTTACCTGGCTAGAGCAATATCAAGATTGGTGCGGTCGTCAGCCACTTCTTTAACTCTTGAAAAGAATTATCGCATGCTCCAAACCATTCAAACTTAAATCCATCCTTTGTTATGCCCAAGTATGGTGATTCTAAATGGGAGAAATCTTTAATAAAACTTTGGTAATAACCAAAAAATCCTAGTAAACTTTGAACATTTAAAACTTTCTTGGGCTGCTTACAAGACACCACAGCCTGCACTTTCTCTGGATCCACCAGCACACCTTCATTAGAGATAATGTGACCCAAGAAATTTACTTTATCAATCCATAAATGACATTTCAATAGATTGTCATATAAAAAATTCTCTATTAGTTTACTTGGGAAGATATCAAGATGTTAGGTATGATCTCTAGAGTACACTAAGATGTCATCAATGAATACAACTACAAATTGATCTAGATATGGGTGAAATATTCTGTTCATTAAATACATGAACAAAACCGGTGAATTGGTCAACCTGAACGACATAACCACAAAATCATATAACCCGTACCTACTCTTGAAGGTAGTCCATAGTATATCTAAAGACATCACCCTAATCTAGTGATATCTTGATCTCAAATTGATCTTAGAAAACACCGAAAAACCTCTTAGATGGTCAAACAAATCATCAATTTGAGAAATATGGTATCTATTCTTAACTATTATCTGATTTAGCTTCCTGTGATCAACACATAACCTTAATGATCCATCAAACTTCTTATCAAAAAACACGGTAGATCTCTAAGGTGACCTTATATGATGAATGAACCCTTTCTTATCCAACTCCTATAACTAAGCCTTAAGCTCCTGGGGTTTTGCTGGAACCATATTATATCACTGAATGGAAACTAGCTTTGCTCCTGGAAACAACTCTATTGTAAACTCAATGACCCTCTTGGGTGGTAGCCCCGAGAAGTCCTTAGGAAACACATCATGAAACTAATCCACCATAGGAGGAAATACATGCTTCTCAACTCCTCTATTATCCAACACAAGATAAGCCACTTAGGTTGTGACTTCTCCCAACTATTGAAAAACTAGCCCCACATGGCTCGCTCGGATATCCCACTCACCACAAAGGAGATAAGTGTCTCCATCGAGAGATGTGAACATTACCTGATGATGGTAACAATAGATATGGGACTGGTAAAACACCCACCAATCCATACTGAGTATCAAATCAAATCATAACATATCGAGGGTGAACAAGTCCCACAAAAACTGGTACCCACCAACCACCATAGCACAACCTTTACATTGCATGATACCCTCAGCTCGTACCCCCAATAGAGTATCAATCGACATAAACCCCCACACACATTCCACTAGTAGTCCCAACACAACTACAAAGTGAGCATAAATAAAAGAGTGTGTGGTTCATATATCTAATAAAACACTATCAAGCATGGAAGGTACAAGAATCATACCTCGAACTGTAGAAAATCCAACCTCTCCACCTCCAGGTGTAGACTAAACAACATGAAGCTGACCTGCCCTTCTACCTTAGGGCCCAGTCTGAGTACCTAGCACCGTACTGCCCTGCTGGTATGGATGCTCTTACCCTGGAGTGCCACATCCACCACCCCTACCGATTCGGTATATGGAACTCCAACTACCTTCCTAATACAGGGTACCTAACCCCTTGCCTTCATCAACATATGCCTTTGACCTCCATATGTGCCCAACTATCAAGGGTTCCTATAGAACCTTTGTACATGCCCCATTCTACCACATAAATGACACTCAACTGGTTGTTGGGAACACTAACCACGCATCTGCCCCGACCTTCCACACTGGTAATAGAACACCTGATCTCCACCCTGAGAGGATTAACTTATCTTGTGATTGCTTTATGAACTTCCACCCTGGTGGAAACTCCCAAAATGACACTTCCTTCCTTCAAAAGGCGTGCCACATGTCCGACCAGCTGGCACCAAAATTCTACTACCTGAAGCTCCCTTCAGGTTCCCTTCTAAGATAAGGACCTGACCCACTACCTCTTCAAACCTTTTCAAATAGGAAATATTCAAATGGGACCTGATCTCATGCCTAAGATCATCCTGGAAATGTTTCACCATAGCCACCTCATCTCCTTCCAACGTTGGAATGAAGCATCACAAATCGGTGAAATGACTAGAATAATCCATCACTGACATATCCCCTTGGGTCAAACTCATAAAATTCATAACCTTATTTTGATTCAAGGTCTCTAGATAGAAATTCTAAAAAAAAAATTTCTAAAAAAATTTCCATTAAATTCCTTTAGCCTGTTCGGTCTGTACCATGATTTCCCACCAACGCTTTGCTTGACCTATCAATATATATGCCACCAACTTGACTCGATTCTTGGAAAGAGTCCATAAATGGTCAAGAAGTGTTGAGATAGAATCTATCCAGAACTCATCTTCCTATAGTCCACCCTATCCGATAAAGGTCGGAGGGTGTTGTAGTTGAAATTACCTAGTCATCTCAAACATGCTCGGTACAACCCACCCTGGGCCCCGTTCCATCATTTTCATAAAGCAAGTAAGGTTCTCATAGAACTTCTCTTCTCTATTATCCATGATCACCATGTTCTCTTGCTCCACTACTAGAGGAGAGTTTTCAACAACAACCTCTTATCTCCCAACTGACACACCTCTTCATGGTAGCACTTCTCTATAATACCAAACACAAGCTTTAGAAGACATAATATAAAGCTTTCACAATTTGTATAAAAGAAGGATCTCTACTATCCATAAACAACCCATTGCATACACTATCCTAAAGGCCATCATCACATACCAAACACTACCCTCGACCATCCCTACCGAGGTCATGAATAACATGGGTGAACCAACTTACAAAATTAAAAATCTTACTTTAGACACCATTTCCATACCTACAATGTGACCCTTTCCTCCTAGTAACATTTCCCATTTTACAATTTATTACAATAAACATTTTAACTTACTTACAAACCTTCATTAGACACAATTCTTTAACCATTACTCAACATTTTTATTTCCTTTTTACCAATTTTCATCATTTTATTAGACACTATTTTTTTTAATCTCAAGAAGGTCAAGTGAATTCTACCCCTTTTTGTCCGACATACCCATCCCATGTGTGTGACTACCATGATGAAAGTCACTTATATACTTAGGTTCCTAGAGTGATGCATGAATTCACAACCCCATGTCATTCCGACCATGATAAAAATATCATAAAACCATCACATCATACAACAAGTGAATCAACCAATGGTGAAATATCATCAATTATAACAACGCACAACAAGAACAACAATTCCCACCATAGGTGACTTGTGTTTTCCCTCATACATGGGTTAGCTACTCCTAAGAACGATCTCATTACAAAGGATCGACACCTTCCTAACCTTTTTTCTATCATCCCCAAATAGTAAGTCACATAAAATAACTCCTTTGACACCACTTTGTAATGTCCCTAGCCCGGGATCCCCTAAAATGATTCCCTGAGCCGGTTCACCACATGACCTCAAGCATGCCTCTTCATACACCAGAGGTTTCTGACTAGCAGCGAGGGTCTAAAAGGTCACGTGGAGAGACTACCCTCTTTACCAGAGTATGACACAATATAAAATAAATAAAACAAAAGAAATAATATATAATAACCAATGAACATGCATAAACAAACATCTCCTGAAGCTAGGTACAAAACATAGAAAATAGTAAATATGTCATGACATGCTAAACAATGCTATGTGAAAAAACCCAAAATAAATAAAAACAACAAAATCCACAAAATGGTCCTGACTCCACATTTGGAACATATTCCATGTATTTCCCAAGACCGAATCAATCCTTAAGAACATGGTATTTTCCCTTATCCTAACTTGCAAGGATGAAGTCTTCTTTGGTACCCAATGGTGTCCTGATAATGGTGTGAGTACAACTCAATAGGCCACCACCAATGTTTTTAAAAAAATATCTAGTCAATAGATAGTGCATGCAAGTACTAAATAAAGGACAAGTAAATAAAAGATAGATCATGTGCCATTATTTAAGAAGATTCACATAAGTAATTACTAGCATTATTTCCAATTTCAAACCTTATACCATCTTCATTACTTAATTTACTTTCAACACATGTTTAATGAATTAGGCATATTCATCAATCTCAATGCATCAGGGGAATAAGTTAAGTTACCTATATCACTAGGGATAAACACATCATAACAAATGAAACACACTCACCTTGAAGACATAGTCTAGGTGGTCTCATCGAATGCAACCATTAAAGGAATAGAACTCATCCCCCTTACCTAACCCATGAATTTTGGGGTGGAGTTTAGAGCCTCAGTCTAACTCAACCCACGGGCGTAGAACCTCATGTCAAAACCCAACTCTACCAAGCCATGTTCACATGCTTATTTATCCATTCACCATACACACACCACACCACAACCAACCATAGAAAATACTAATAGAAAACATAAACCATAACAATCAAGATGAGAATTCACATTATGCCATAACCCATTAACACACTTGCAATCTACCTTACATAGTCATTTAGGGAAATTCCCATTTCTTTTGCCTAACTCACTAAACATATTCACTAGTTAACCTATATTAAACCATTTAACATATTCCAAAATTATCACATGTTAATTCACTTAACCCATTCATCATTCCCCATGCATTATCCCACTTATTCTTTTCAAGTACAATTCATATCCCATCAACAAATTCATTATTAATCCAATTTAACTATTTTCATTTCAAACCAAACAATACCTTATCCATTAACCAACTCTAAAAAGATATCTATTTTCCATTTTTAATCAGAAAATTAACCATCTTAAATTTTTATCATGGGATTTATCCAATCACAAGTCAATTTCACACTCAACGTTTCTGTTAACCATGTTTGGTAAGGTCAACGCACCCCATGAGTGGCCCTAAATCGATCAAGTTGTCCTCCATAAATCCCATGGGGATCATAAAGGGGTTTAATTTTCCATTTATACACCCATATTACCAAGACTCACTAAAGGTACCAAAAACACAATAAGAGATAGTAAGAACATAATTTTACATGCACAAAATATCATAAAAACTATGGGACATGACATGTAGAACACCTACCTCAAATTAGATGTTGAATGCACTCTTAATTAAAGCCTTAGATACTGATATAATCCCCATTTGAAGTCTCAACCTAGATTCCACTATAGAAAAAGGGTTTTAGGGTTTTAGAAGAATATTTCCCAAGATACAAGACCTAATCCAGAAAAGAGAAAAAAAGAGGGGATTAGACTTACCTGGTGCTTTGATCTGTAACAAACAACAATCCAAAAGACCAAGAAATAAGAGATATAAATCCTTAGAAGATCTTGAAGGTTCTAGTTCATCACTATGGTTACAAGGGGAAAATGGGGGAGAAAATCGGGTGAGGCTTTAAAATCCCATAATGGGAAAACTGTAAATTTTACAACTTTTAAAGGGGCACATAGTTTACCCACACATTTTTCCAAACTGTGAACAAGACATTGTCCACAGGGAGTTCGTTCGTATGGTTACTTGGGGGTAGGCTGATTTTTTTTTCAAACCGTGTGTCAACTATTTGATATGCCACTATCCAAGGTTGCATGGTTTTCCTAGGAAGGACATAGGGTTTACTTAACCATGTGAAAACCGTGCACCTTGCACAGGTTTGCTTGTTTTTCCTTCCATTCATGCCCCGAACCCCTATAACACCCTTGAGGTCCCTCATAATCCTGATAAACACTTAATTAACCAAAAAAAATATATTGAAACCAAAATTTAAACAAGGACGTACCTCCACAAAGTCCGGGATCTTACATGTACTTATTCTCATATGACGGATTTAACTAATGTTCTCTAATCCTAATTCCCAAATTAACTAAATTTTTCCTTGATACCAACTATAGCATCCCTGCTTCTTCTTATATGACTAATATATCATTTTAAACATAAAAAATATAATAGCGTTACATAACTGGGATTCAAAGGTTTACTGTCTTGGGATAATTTGGACCAAAAATAACATTTACATAATAAAACATAAACTTTATTTAGTTCCTTCTTATCTAGATTATTAGTGGTCCTCATGTACTTCTTAGTGTAAGTATTAACCTGAGGATATACATCAAAGAAAGGTGTGAGCTAAAATCCTAGTAAGAGGATAGATAAGAACATGAATCAATATGACATGGGGTGATAATAATAATAATAATCATCATAACATAAGAAAGATATCATTATCATAATAATGATATAAATAATTAGATAAAGTCATAGAATGTGGCAATGTATAAAAATGAAATATCATGTCTTAGTGGTCAATTACCACACATAGTTTTGAAAAAATCCATCATCATGTTCATGCATAACATATGTGCACCATCATAACATCATCATTGCGAACAAAACTATAATCATGTTCATACATATTGAAAATTATATCATGAGATACATCACATTACCCAATTAATTGGAGTGCTATATAATTTTTGGCACACCCTTCACATCATAATATTTACATAATCAAGCATGCCACATAGAACTTATATCAATCTTATACATAAAATAAACCATGGAAAGTAAATGGGTTTCATTATAATTTCATAAATCATACATTCATGAATAAACCTTATGGTTCCCAAAAGAAAAATTGAATAATATACTTGGTATAATAATCATCAATCTTGAGTGAAGAAGAAACAATCTCAAGAGAAGTAAAACATGTGTTTTTAGAAAGAAGAGTTCTTTTGAAAAAATCTTTACCTTTTTCATAAAACCAGATTAGAAGCATGTATATCCAAAAAATTAAAAGGGAAGGAAAATGAAATTATATTTGATTAATATTAAAATAACATCTATGCTAAAATTTATCATGAAAGAGGAATAACTCAAAGAAATGAAATTGGGTTCAAGAATCCCCTTACCTTATATTTGAATGCTTTCTTCACTTTAATATATTGGATAATCAAATTAGATTCATTAATTTATAAATACATAACCTCTTATATATGTATTTTATTAATTATACTTTTATTAAGTTTGTTTATGGACATTTTGATGAGTTATAGTGTTCAATTTCATCGTTTCAGAGTGTTTGTTTTCTTGGTTTTCATGATTGGTTCACTTGTATACATGTATGAAAGTTCATGTAAAATGAAAATAATTCTTCATAATTATTATTATATGTTTTAACGAACTTATAGAGGTTTAATTGGTTTTATATATCATTTTTTTATATTATGATGATGATTCATTAGATAAAACATTAATGATAATCATTTAGATTAATTTGGCGGTTTTTCAATTATCACTAACTAGTTTTGTTTTATTATTTAATATTATATATATAGAATAGTTCCAGAACATAAAAAAGGTTATAACATACATTTTAAAATATGTTTTAAACCATTTTAATGGTTTTATGTTCATCCTTGAATGTGGTAAAGGAAAATGAAATTGCATCGTCCATGATGTTTGTAAATCGACACATCACAGGCGATGTTCACATTTTTAGAATAAAAGAGAGGGGAGAAGAGGTTTGATGATGAATTATTCAATTAAAATAATAATATTACAGTATATATAAGATAATGGAGTTTTTATCCCACTTGGATAAGGATATTTTATGAGATAATAATAAAAGAAACAAAATTGAAAATAAATTAAAAGAAAATGAAAGAGGATTTTACCTCTTAAATTCCTCTCATTGAGAACCTCCTTAGGGAAATTGGATCTGGTCTTTTGTTGAGTCCAATGGATCTTGGATGTGGGGGAGAGAGTTGGGGAGAGGATTGGGAAGAATTTGGAGAAGTTTCAAGGCTTTTGAGGTGTGAGGATAAGAGGTGGTGAGAGGTGATATTTATAGGGGAGGAGAGGAGTGTTTTTCTGATTATTTTATTCATTACTTTATTATTTTGACCCAAGACTATGAATAATTTGAACCTTACCACTAAATATATTAAAATAATGAATGAGAGTTCGAGATTATGAGCTTACATCATCCATACATCATCCATAAATCAATAATTCATATATTTATTAAATACCGTAAATTACTATATTTCACTATTCACACAAAATTCAATTTGTTTAGAAAAATCCAAAAAATTCACCCCAATCATTTTTTGATGTGTAAATTTCAAAAATGAACTCCATTTTAAGGAAATAATTTTATGAATATGAAAAATTTTATTTTTAAATAAAATAATCATTTACCTAAAAAATACCAATTTTAAAATTATAACTGATTTTACGACACTTTAAAAATTATGTTAAGGTCTCATTAAATTATAATATAATCATAAGAAAAAAAATAAAAATTTATGAATCTATTTTATGAAAATAAATTTTCTTTTAAATCAATATATTAACTATAAAATTGTAAATAATCATTTATGTTTTATAAAAATAGCAACACTTAATTTATCATTTTTAAAACATTTATTTACTTATACTATGATATAATTATATCATATTTACATTTATAAGATTCATAAATTTTGTTTATACTTTCATATATGAGGTTACTATTCTATTGACCAGATTATAGTTCCTAATGGTAATGTTCCTATTCCAAAGGTTCAATTACTATTCCATCGGTATAGGTTCCTTAATTTCTAATATCACTTATTTAATTCTTCATTTATGATAATAAAGTTTTTATGGGGTTCTCCATGATATGTATGTGTTTTATATTATATAAAATAACTATAAAAATGGAAACTAATTCATTGATAAAAGGTTGGGTTGTTACAACATCCCTATGCTTATGTATCCATGACAAATGATTATGTTCTTATGATTCCTTTTTCCTATTCCATGGTAAATGTTAATCTCTCATAATGACCCCTTTATGTTTCCAGATTCAAGTGATATGATCTAAAACCATGTTGCAATAAATTATGATCACATTCTATGATTTTATGATCTTATCTCATTAGTAAGGTATTTATCCCATGTTCATCTTTTCTAAGATGTATATACTCTAATGACATGTCCACCCTAACTTGGTGATATTACTTTTCTCTTATTAATCATTTGACCTCACTCATTTCTTATGTTTTCCACTTTCCCTGGGAAATTATATATAGGAACATAATTAACAGGAAATCATGTGTGCAGAAATAATTCAGATTTTATTATGTAATAAAATAGTTATGTAACTAATCTCCAAAGGCACTAAATCACTGAATCCCAAGAGTGTGTTCTATTTGGGAAATGTAATGAATATTTATGGGAAATTATGTATATTATATGTATACACTTTTTTGGGTTGTCATAGAGGACTAGGATTATAATAAGTTTTAAATATGGATCCATGAAATTTTCTTATGTTGGTCCATAGTTAGTTGAAAAATATTAAAGAATTACATATGAAATCTAACTTGGATAGGATAAAAGAGGCTAATTGGGCATCAAAATTTTAGAAATAGTATCCACCATCATTCAGTATTGATTTAAGACTAGAGGTGACAGAAGAATAGTGAATATCACTTGAATATCCTTTTTATGTTTGTATATATATTAAACCGCATTAGGGAGTGGGAACCTGAATAAGTAATAGATCTGATATTACCTAAATGGGCCCACAAAATAGGCCCATTTGAAACCCTAGCACACCATCAGCAGGTTCACTGAACATACACCAATTTCTACGAGCCATGCCAGTAGTGTGATTAAAGGGAAGGTCCATAAAGGAGTGGAATGGAAAGACCTTCTAGAGTGTAGTACAGGTGTGGAATACATTACAGAGGAACCTCCTTGTGACCTTGATCTAGATCTACTCAACCCTAGCTTAGTCAAGAGCTAGATTTATGTGCAAAAGGGTCAAATACATATGATAAATCATTAGAAAGTGTAAGGGAGAAATGGAGGTGCGTGAAAAAAAAACACACAAAAAAAGAATCAAAATGGAGAAACAAATATTTTTAACGTGGTTTGGCCGGATGACCTATGTACATAGAAGAAAGGGGGGACATTATCTATTATCACTCTCTCTAGATAAATTTGTAGGATCACCAAAATATTATACCCATACACACAGATCTTATCTTAAAATACATGATAGTTTATTCTATTTTTATAGATGAAACATTCGTAGTGGTTCAAGGGTTGGTTCAACAACCTTTGAAAAACCACCTCACCGCTGGCTGTTGTCCACCGCATCGGTTACCCACCATGGAAGAAGCTACTGTAGTTTTTGCTGACCAAAGAAAAATTATGCATCCAATAGTACTCCCATGGATTCTTCCTCCGAAAATCACTCCTTAAATGGGCATGGCCCCCACAAATGTCCCTCTCATGACCAATTTGGGGTAGAAGCTTCACCTAAAGTCTTCTTGTAGGTGTGGAAAACTTCATCCGAAAATCAAACACACTTCTTCACACCAGATGACATGGAAATTCCACTATATTCAATCGATCTCGGGCTGACTTCGGTCCCCATAAAATTATACAAGACTTGGGAATATTTCCCAATAAGCTTCACTGCATCCCCATGTGAGAATTCAAATAGTCCACTTTCTATGAAAATTTGGTACCCTTTTGCATCGAGCCTACTTAATGATACCAAGTTTTGTTTCATCCTCAGAATTAATTTCACATCACCCAGTTTTTGTAATCCCCCATTGGGTGTCTTCAATTTCACCATCCTGAATCCTTGAACATTGCATGTTGATCCATCAACAAGTCTCACCGAATCTCACACCTGCTAAAAATTATGAAACACACCTTTGATCGTACATATGTGCACCAAGCTCCCCAAATCCAAAACCCTTCAGTCTTCATTTATATTTTGAGCCCGATCATTCTTCCTTTTTAAAAAATAACATTCCTGCTTCATGTGACCATATCTTTTGCAGTAATGACATTGCACTTCTCCCCATTCAACTCTCTCATCTGAGTGAAAGCTTCTTGTTTTCACGTAGACTTCATCATATGCTGATAATTTTATGATGTTCACATAATTCTCTTTAAATTTCTCTTTCTAGAAATGTATCATTTGTGCTCTCCACAGTCACTTTTATAGTTACCCTTTTTCTCACACCAAAAACACATTATTTCACTAGGATCAGGTCCCCTTGATTTTGGCCGCCATTCTTTACCTTTTGACTTCCAATGCCAGATCCTCCTATGTTGATCATCTTGCATCACCATGATATTCTTTCCTAAATGCATCACAGGTCTTTGTAATGACTCTGAATCTTTAAGCGATGCCATCACCTCATCCATCTTCAATGTTTCCTTCCTCATGATCAATGCAGTCAAAAGTCCATCAAATGAACTTGGTAGAGATGAAAAAAATAAAAAGTGTTTTGTCTTCCTCTCCAACCTTCACACCAAGCCCCAACAATTGCATCAATATTTTGTTGAATTTGTTGGTATGATCCAACAAATTCATTCCCTCATCCATGCACAACTGGTGTAATTTATTCTTCAGGAATAATTTTTTGGTGATTGACTTCGCTATATATCGCTGCTCCAACTTCTTCTAGATCTCCTTCGGTGAGGCCTCATCGAGCACTGAGTACTTTACGTCATTCTCTATACACATTCAAATTGTGCTATTGACCTGCATCTCGAGATCTTCCCAATCACCATCATTGGTTGTCTCAGGCTTTTCTTCGATCAACGGTCTAATCATGCCCTGCTACACAAAAATATATTTCACCATGATTTTCCATAAGATGAAATTTTTCAGACCATCGAACTTCTCAATATCATATTTTGGTAGTGCTCCACCCCCATCCATCGTCGACATCAAACTCCTCCAAAAACACTTAATTAATTGTGGATTTTGAAAATCTAAGAATACAGATGCGTTTGGAATGGTTGAAATAGTGGGAATCGACTCTTGGATCGTCGAAATCGGACAAAAATTAGCCGAAATATCACAAAAAAAATCAACAGTCCAGATTGCCTACTGACATGGTGATGACGTGGCGCTGATGGGGCACACTAGAGCAGCTACCAAAATCTCACTAGAATTTTCATCGACAATGTGAACAGTACCATCTTCTCCAGCATGGGTTAATGTTCACCTGTAGTTTTGACCAAACTTTGAACGAGATTATCTCCTTATTTTTAGCTCCGTTTTCAACACTACTTACGCAGTTGGAATCGTCTCATCATCCTCTTTATGTATCTATTCTCAAAAAAAATTTCTGACCACTTTCAACTTTCTAGTCATCGGAAAATCCTCCTATCAGTTCTCCGTTTTGACTTTTCTCGCTCCAACTCCCTCTGATGCCACTTGTAAGGGTGGAACAGAGTTACGTGGAAACAAAAAAAAACAAAAAACAAAGCAAGAATAAAAATGGAGAAACACAAATTTTTAACATGGTTCGGCTGGATGACCTATGTCTATAGAAGAAAGGGGGTCCATTCTCTATTATCACTCTCTCCAGATAAATTTGGAGGATCACCAAAATATTACACCCATACACACAACTCTTCTCTTAAAATTACAGGAGAGTTTATTATGTTTTTATAGATAAAACATTCAAAATGGTTCAAGGGTTGGTTCTATAATCCTTGAAAAACAACCTCACCGCTGGCTGCTATCCACCGCATCGGTTTCCCACCATAGAAGAAGCTACTGCAGTATTTTCCGACCAAAGAAAAACACTGCATCCAACAGTCCTCCCATGTATTCTTCCTCCGCAAATCACTCCCAAATTGGGAGTGTCCCCCACATAATGGAAAAAATATCACAACTAGATTCACCAAGGGAAGAATCTATATGTTTCCTTAATGGAGAGAACCTCGCCTTGCATTGGGTGGATGTATGAGGTGAGATTTCATCTTGTGGAATCAAATTGGCTGAGATTCACACATCTTCCACTATGGAAATAGAATAGTGACCTCCCTAGAAAAAACCACGAGCCAGAAAATCATAAGAATTATGCTAATTGTAAGAGACAATAGGAAATGAAGGGGGAAGCCCGACCGAGATCTCCATAGAAGAGATCCCACCCAAGTGAAGGCACGCCATAATGAAACCCTATAAAAATCACTCATGAGAGTTAAAACCAAAATATTAATTCCTCAATTAAGACAATGAACAGAATATCTATATTATTATAAATTCTAGAGAATTTGAAGGTGGAATTCATGCCATACTTGCTGGATGGACATGATATTATGTGATGAGAGATCCTAACAGAAGATGAAATTTACAGAGATCATCACTAGGATGGTTTATAGAGGATTTTCAATCTAAAATATTATCCAAGGGAGTTGATGTTGGTGAGAGATCAAAAAGTTCTAGAGATTAAGGAAGAAAATCTAGCAATGATGGAGTATGCCTTGATGTTTCCAGAACTTGTGAATTATACCAAAAAATTAATGATGAATGGGAACCTTAAAGCATAAAAGTTTGTGATGTAATTTTAGCCAAAGATAAAGTCGATGTCAATTTTGTTGAAAATAAAAAATTTTGTAGAGTCAATATAAATATTGTGGTAGACACTTACTTGGTAGAACATCAGGGTGCGATGGATTTTCTTCCAAAAAACTATAGGAAGAAAGAATTCATTCAATGTACATAAAAAAAAGGAAAGGATAATTCAAGAATTTTTTATGCCATTCTCTAGATAAAATGATTCTAGTAAGTTTCTGTTGTAGGTTAATGGTACTTATAAAGACTAATTTTGTAGATACACATTGAACTTTTATAGACTATTTTCTCAAGATAATAGTGGAGGTTCATCCTATAATATTAAAGGATAATTTATGTAAATAGAAATGAAAAATTATTCTTGTTTTAAAAGCTAAGGTAAGATAGATAAACCTCAAAAAGATCCGGGCTAGCTATTTGTAGGTGAGAAAGTAGTTTAGGAATCTAATGTTTTGGAAGTATCATCGACTTTTCAAGGTATTATCTTGATTTTTTATAATCATCTATGACATTATTTATACTAGAGAATCTCATTCTATTACATCAATATATATTGTTGATTTTTTGGGATTGTATGTTGTGTTAATGCCTTATAATATAAGAATTTATACTGTGTTGTGAAAGGAATGAACAAGGATTCAAGTGTTTTCCCTATACCATTATGATTGGTGATATGGAAATCTCATCAGAATTATTAGTCTTTATGATAAAAACATATTAACTAATCATTGGGAGGGACTAGCTTATCATGTCTAAAGATCATATGTACTTCTATAGTCAAAGAGTCCTTTTCATTTCACTTGATGGTGTTGTCAAATTATTTTTTGATGATTGAGATGTTAATGCTAGTAGAAGTGGTCCCACTACATATCTTACTAGATGCATCTCTCATAAATTGGTGGTTTTTGTTAATAATACTTAGAGATGATTGGCCATCCCAATTTTTCTTTTATCATTGAAAGATATCAAGATGTTTTTCTTAAGGATTTATTAGGGCTGTCTTTGTAAAGATAAATGAGATTTGAAATTGATCTTTTTTTAGAAAAAAATATATTTTCATGACCTTATTATCATATGGAACTAGTGGAGTTATGGGATTTAAATACCCAGTTATGAGAATTAGAGAACATGGGATTCATTAAGTTGATCATTTCACCTTGGATGAAACAAGTTTTATTTTCCTAAAATCTAGATGGTAGTATATAGTTGTGTATTTACTAACAAAAAATAAATCAATTAATGATAATGAATAAATATCCCTTTAAAACATTAATGATTTTTTCTAATATTCTAAAAAGATTTTATGGTTTTCAAAGATTTATCTTCACTCTGGATATCATCAACTAATTTTAAGAGAGGATAAAAAATTGAAGATAGATTCCTGAAGTCTTTATAGACAATATAAGTTCTTATTAATGAATTTAATTGATACTAATGAACCCATAGTGTTTATGGTCTTAATAAATCAAATATTCCACAAATATTTAAATAATTTTGTGGTGTTTTTCATGTATGAAATACTGATCTACCCATTAGTAATAGATTATAAAAGTTATATAGATGCTGGTTTATGAATTTTTAATTAATATATGTCATAGGTAAAGTTCATTAAATGAAAATTTTGGATTATAGAGTTACTATGTTTCTAGAGATTGCTGTTTCTGATAAAATAACATCCATTGATCTTGATAATATGAGAGTTATGATGTCATATGAGTTTCCCAAGAATGCATTTTGAATCTATATTTTCCTTGGGATGGAAAGATATTACATTAGTATTATTAAATAATTCTCTAAATTAGCTTCTCCATTGATAACCAATGCCTTACAAACCAAAATTTGAATATCCTTATAACATTAGAGTAAAAATAGAGTTTTATAATTTTTGGTATGAGATATTTAAAAATGTCATGGAGGTTATTACACCCTTAATAATTTTTTCCATTAGACTGATCTCATTATATAATTTAATTAATAGATAATTACATGGGTTTGTTCCATGTTCCAAAATGGTCATTCCACTCTCTAGAGGTAATGAAATATTACTGAGACATGGGGCCACACCCATTCAACATGGGTCATTCCAAACATACATTATTAGTAAATTTTCTCTTCATATTTATAAATGATGATTCATAATGAATATTGATGATTGATATTCATGTTTCATTTTATTAAGAACATCAAATATGGAAACCTTGAAATGCTAAGGAAAACACATCTAGATCGGTGACTCCAAACTAATCTTATCTTGGGATAGTCTTAATATGAATTTATCATGTGTTTTGAAATATCGATTGATTTTATATGATTTATGTAAAGATATTAAAATTAGGTTTGGAATCATTATTTTACAAAACATTGTTTTTTTAATAAAATTATTTGAAAAAGTTTAATCTATGGATTTTCCCCTACAGTCATCTAGGGTGGTACGGGTGTGTTGGGGTTTGTGGTGTGGTTGTAGGGTCGAGTCCCTGAGCCATCAGTTCATTTGCAGTTTATTTGTAGTGTTGTGTGCTGCAATTGTAATTGTACCAAACCTTTATATGGATTTGTTAAATGATTTAATATGTTTTGATTTGTTAAATGATTTCATTATAAATTAATATTTTATAAAATTTATTCACATCATATGTTTATTATAAAGCTTGGGAGTTTGGGAATAAAAATGGATGTAGGGTTTATGTTTGTTTTTCATATTCATTTGATTATATCCCTACTGTAGAATTTTTCTTCTAATATGTAAAACCTTTTGATAAGTTTGGATCATGTTTGTATTAATAATATATAAAAAGATGCTGGAACTTATAAAACCTTATTATTGAGGTTCAAGTTATGTGAAACCTAATGGGTTCAAAACATGTGAAAGCTCATATTTGAGGGGTGGGTTTGGTGACACTGGAAATTAGAAAACTCATTTTTTCTGTTAAATACATAGAGATATTAAATGATGAATCCTATAATATAATTCCATTTTTCTTATTTTTAAGACTTAGAGGCAATAATTTGATTAAAATTTGATTTTGATTAAACTAAAAATTGGTTTTTATTCAACTATTTCCTTATTTCCAATTGGAATAAGTAGTTTTTTAATCAAATGATTGAAAATTATTTTACTGCAACTATTTTATAAACCTTGCAATAGCCATAAATGTTTGGATTATTCATATATTAGTTTATTTAAGAGTATTAGGTAAATCATACTATATTTATACTCATACCCATCATATACACTACATTGATTATGCAGATGTAATTAGAGGTGATGAAAGAAAAATAAAGTCCTTGTTCTTAGTTAGCAGTGAATCATAGATCTATAAATAAGATAATGAAGAATATATTTGGTGGCTTGAAGATTTGATTCACATTATTAGTTTTGAGTTCTCATGTTGTCTTATGATACTGGTTGGTAAAATAAAAATCATTTCATTTCGAGTTTATATTTAACTAGTTTTTAATAAAAAGATTTTTACATCCACATGTATTTATAATCATTGAATGCGTTTTCGGGGAATATTATTCCTCAAAAGTTTATTTTATCCCTTATCACTAGTTATTGGCCTCTAGTGATCAGGGTGTTCTTTTAAGGCCATTTGGTAAACTAGTTTTAGTATCAATATTCAAGTACTCAATTCTGATCATTATAATAAATAATAAACCCAATTAATATTTTATATATTTTTTCAAGTTTGAGTCTCACCGAGTACATCCTTGCATGCTTTTATTTTTGATGTATCCCATTTTGCTGAATAAATCAAGGCTTTGGCCTTAACTTAAAAAAAGACAAAAATAAAAAATATTTCCTAAAAAATGTTGCTAAAAGTTATTTTACATTTAATGTCAAGTATTTTTTAATGTTCTATCTATTTTATCTCATTAGAATATTTTTTATTATATTACCATATAAATACATAGACTTATGAATGTAACTACACAAGTATGAATATAATATTTTACATAGAACATTTTATACTAAAATAATTTTTAAATTGAAACTAAGTATATGAGATTTAATAAATATTTTTTGAATAAAAAAACTCACAAATCATTTAATGAAATAAATGATCAAACAAAAATAAAAATAAAAAATTTAAATGTTTATAAATCATAAAACACATGCTTTAACATATCCCAACCTTCTTGGACTCCACATGGGTAGACAACAAATTTTCCACCCCAAGACCACTATTAATTGGCTAGTGGATTGAGACTAGAACCAAGAGGGAACCTATGTATTATAGTATATTTCTTCCATAAAATCCTATGAAAAAATTTATAAAGAAAACCTATTGAAGAATATACCAGGTAAATGTAAAATAAAATGTATCTTAAAAAATAGATGCATGCGTGCATGAAATGTCACTCCACAACTAAGGATTCGTAAACATAAAGTAATAATTATTGATAATATAAGGAACCATCCTTAAACATTAAATAATATATCTATTTAATTAGATATCAATTCCTTATAATCCAAAATATCTTTTCAGTTTAGAGTTTTAGAAATTCAAGAAAAAAACTCATACATATAAACCCACAAGCACACAAACTAGGTACCATTAAAATAGTATCCATTTCTTCCAAAACATAAATTTTTTAACACAAAATAACAACATGATTTCTTTAAAAACATCATAACATTTAAATTGACTTAATTAATCCTCTTACACATCCTTATTACCTGTGAAAAACATTAAAAAACATGATATGAGTATAAAAATCTCAGTAAGGGATATAAAAAGAAGGAGAAAAACCATTATTCCACGAAAACTTATAAGCATATGAAATCATTTTCACAAAGACATACTTCTCAACCTGATATATAAAATTTTCAAAACATGATATTTCCATATAATTTTAGAGAACATATACAAAACTATAAAGGTATATTTGATCATTACTTACTTATATTACAACCCTCGCATCTACCTTATGATTTGTGACCCTCACGACTACCTTATAGTGTAACCCTCACGACTATCTTATGGTGTAACCATCGCAGTTACACTTGGAGTAACCATATGACTGATCTACAAATTACATATACATAATAAATTAGAGGGAGATATAGGTCCCACCCTTCATCATAAACAATTTCTAAGAACCATAACATAATCACAAAACATGAATAATTTCATAACAACATTGCTTTTGAATTTTGTAAAATAGATTTTTTGAAGAAAAGTCCCTTACAAATATCATATAATTGAAGTGAGAATTGAGAGAATGAAATTAATCTCTGTATAAACTATAAATAAACATAATAAAACATAATATGAATTAATTCATTACCCAAATGATCTTATTACCATATAATTAATGAAATATAAGGTTAACCCAAAGAATGAAAACTAGATTAATAATTCCCTTACCTTGGGTTTTTCTTACTTAAAACTTGTTTAAACCTCCTGTATGATGGTTAAAAGAGTGTTATTAATATTTTAAAGAAACATATTCATGTTTATAACACCTTATATGATCATTTTATAACATAATTTGACCCACTTATAAATATTATTTTGTTATTTCTATTGTTTTTGGTGCGTGATTCAAATGATTTCCATGGTTGGTTTGTAAAATATTTTCTTATAAAATGAAAAATAAAACCATAGAAGTTAAAAAAAATGGTGTTAATATGTTTCCATAATATTAAATTATTCCATAAATCATTTTGGTTATATGGTAGGAGGATTAATCATTAGATAAATCATTAGTGATATTTGTTTAGATCATTTTGACGGTTCTTTGATAATTACGAACTTGTTTCATCGTATACTTTTAATATCATGCATATACGTTAATTTAATAAAATAAGAGAGGTTATATAATACACTTTAAAAACTTTTTAAATCATTATATGGTTTTAAAACTATATTTTAAGGAAGTAAAGTAAATTGAAGACACTTTGTCCATGATGTCGGTAAATCAACACATCATGGATGATAGTTTTATTTTTAGAATAGAAGGAATATGAGAAGAAGAATGATGATGAATTTTTACATAAACACGATAAAAACCCAAAATATATATAATAATTAATATTTCATGATTTTTGGATAATGGGAGTAGAAACGAGTATAAGAAAATAAAATAATTGAAAAGAAAACACAAGAAAATGAAAGAAGATCTTTACTCTTGATCTCTTCTCATCGAGATCCTCCTTAAGGATTTTGGTTTTGGCCTTTTGGTGAGACTAGGAGGTCTAGGACATGGGTAATATCATTTTTAAGGGTATTAGATAGAATTTAGACAATTCTTAGAGTTTGAGATGTGTGAGAGGAAGGGGGGGGGGGTGATGGTGGTATTTATAGTGAACCTAAGGGAGTTTTTAATTAATTTCAAAGGAAACCTCATTAGTTGTATTTGAAAAACCATGGGATTTTCCATGGTTTTTCCCATGGTATTGTCCAATTGGGACACCTCATATCATATTTTTATTCTCAAGAGTTGACCATAATGACTACATCATCATTACATCATTATGATGCCATCAAACACACTGAAAACTTAAAACTATATTTTTACTATTCATCGAAAATTCAACGCTCATAAAAATCTCAAAAATTCACCATAACCATTTTAGATGTTTATAATTCAAAAAATGAACTCCATTTTTTGAAAATAATTTTATAAACATGATTAATTTAATTTTTTAATAAAATCATAATTTATTCGAAAAATAACAATTTTAAAACTATAACTCATTTTATATCACCTTGAAAAATTAATCAAGATCTCATTATCTTATAACCTCAAGAAAATAAAATAATAATATTATTTATTATTTATAAGGTTCATATTACTTTTTATATTACTATTCATAATGGTATGTTACTATTCACCAAAAAAAATAGTTAGTTCTATTAGACTTCAAATAACTTATTGATCACAACTGAGATGTCTGTTTTTTGAAATTCAAATCATAGAAGTGGTAAAAATATGTTTAACAGCTAGTTTATAACTATATACGTAAAAAAGAGTTTCATTATATATATATATATATATTTAGTGTTTCATCTATTTTAATTTATTTTTAAAACCTTAGGGTGTTACAGATAAATCCTAATTAAAAGAAAAAAAAATAACAACCTAATAATAAAATGAAAAATATATATTAGGACAAAACACTAATCTTAAAAATTAAACTCTAGTATAAATAGGAGCTTTGAAATCGAGGTTTTAACATTGATTTCCTAGGAACTGATGTTGAAAGTGATGTGCGAAACCTTTTAACATAGGTTTTATAAAACCAAATGTTAAAAAAAACTTTTCACATAGTCTTGAAAAAAAAACTAATGTGAAAAGCTAAAAAAACATTTTAACATCAGTTTTTTAGAAAAAACGATGTTAAAAGTCCTTAAAAATACCAAGACCCAAAACCCTCATTTTATTTTCCATCAAACCCTTCTATATCGACCTTCGACAACACCTATAACACCCAAAACCATCGACAATGATTGAACTTATATTTTTAGTCGATTTTCATCATCTTTTCACATTATTTCTCCTCGAACTTTCATCCTTAATCCTTTTTTAACAATCCTTTGTATTATTTAGTTGGAGGAAACCATATTCTGGTTGACCAATAACTGCACTTCAAGGTTTTTGTTTTTTGTTTTTTCTACTTTGTTTTTGTGATTGTTTTTCTCTAATCTTGTAGAGTTCGCTCTGTTGCCCACGAGTTCGAGTGATTTTTCCAAAATTAAGGATATATTATGCATTATCATACTCCATATTTTGTAAGTGTTTTTATTTTATTTTGGAAGATAAATTAATTTTTTGTCAGTTATAAATTTGATTCATCCATTCATTTGTTTTCATGCATTTTATTATCAAGTATTTTTTTGTTAAAATTTGTTTAATGATATAAATTTATCATTATTACAAATTTTTGTCATTTTAATTTGTTTTTTTGAAACTTTTTTGAATTATAATTTTTTATATTTATAAAATTTTTATCATTATAATTTTTTTTCTAATTGAAATAATCTTTTTCTCAAATTTATTTTTTCATTTATATTTTTTTTTGATATAATGACTTTTGATTAATTTTTTTGTAACTTGATTTTAATTTTTAAATTGTTTTGAAGAGAAATTATTTATTAAAAATTTATACATGTTTAAATTATCTGTTTTTACATATGCTTAATCACTTGTATTTAATTTTTTCAATGACATGTTTTGATCATTTTGTATAATTGTTTGTTATGATCAAATAATTATCAATAATTGATTATTTTGATTATATGTTTTTATGTTTAAAATTTATCTATTTATATATATTTTTAAATGTTTAAATGTTTTAATATTTTCATCTTTTATATTGCGATCTTAGGTAATTAATATACTATATTTCGATAAATTTATGAAGAACCACTAATGAATATGAAAAAGAGTTGATGATTTCGTAGAATTTTCTAAATGAAATCTTCAAAACAAAGATTTTATTTTCTATTCATATGTGAAGTGTTTGAACATGTGAAAGTTAAATTCTAAATAAATCAAGGATCATATCATTTTCTATTGTTTTAGCCATAATTATACATGTTGGATCTATCATGGTTAATGAACATAAAATTCAACATATATTATTGATGAAAATATTCATAATGAGATAGAAGATCACATTAAATAATTAATTCATGATGCAAGAGTTGAAGCCATCTAAAAAAAATATTGAAATATTGAATAGAGATTACTAGAAACCATTATTCTTAGGTTTCAATAAATATACAACACTATCGATAGTTTTAAGAATAGTTAACTTGAAACTAAGGGTGGAGTGATAATTTTTTTTCTAAATATCTTGATATTTTAAAAGAGGTACTTTCAGAAGGTAACAGACTTATATAATCTAATTATGAGGAAAATAAAATATTATGCCTAATGAGATTGAGGTATAAAAAGATACAACTTTCCCCAATGATTGTGTGTTGTATAGGAAAGAATATGAATGTTTATCAAAATGTCCTAAATGTGGGACATCATGATATAAGATGGGTGAAAAATTCATTTATGATTCATTCTCAGGTACCGACATCAAACCTCATGCTAAATAAATTTGACACCTTCTAATAATTTCCTATTTAAGCACTTATTTGCAAATTCAAATACTATAAAAAGGTTAAGATTACATACAAATGAGTGCATCTCTTATCACAACTTACATCACCATATTGATTCATCACAGTGGAAGAGATTTGATAATTTTTTTTCTAATTTTGGAAGTGAAGTTAGAAATCTCATAATGGGACTGTGCATAGATTAAATGAATCCATATCAAAGCCTCAATAGTCAATATAGTTCATTAACTATTTTATTGGTAGTTTACAACTTTTCCTCACATATATGTATGGAGAAAAAATATGTTTTTATGGGATCGATGAGTTTTGGACAAAAACAATTGGGAAATAACATTTATGTGTATCTTTCACCATTGATTGATAATTTTACACTTTTATGGGATACATGTGTTACAAATTTTGATGCATACAAAAAAAGTATTTTATTTTGCATGCTATGATAATATTCACTATAAATAACCTTCATACATATGGAAACTTATCTAGATACAATGTTAAGGAACATAAATCATGTTTACTATATGAAGAAAAGAATTCATATTATCAAATTCAAAATCGAAGAAATGTAGTGTACATGATACATCAAATATTTTTATGAATTGATCATCCTTATCATAGATTGAAAAAATAATTTAACTGTTTATAGGAATATAATCCCCCCACAATTATTTTTAGCTGAAGAATATTATAACAAGGTGAAAAATATTGATTTCACATTTGGGAAGAAAGTAATTTATGGTTATCAAAAAAATATTCGGAAGAAACAATCCAAGTGAAAAATATTTATTTCACATTTGGGAAGAATGTAATTTATGCTCATCAAAAAAATATTTGGAAGAAACAGTCGATCATATTTGAACTAAATTATTGGAGTTTTTTAGAGATAAAACATAATGTATGTTGAGAAAAACATATGTGAAAGTTTTATTGTAACTTTGTTATATAAAAAATGAAAGACACAATATGGATTTCATGCTATATTGGACTTGATATCCATGGGAATGTGTTTGGAGTTATCTCCCACTATAAAAGGAAATAGAGCATTTTTACCCCCATCTTGTCACACATTAAACAAGGGTGAGAAGATTCATTTTTTTGTGTTTACATGGTATTAATTTACCCAAATGATATTTTTCAAATGTGAAGAATTTGTTGTCATTGAAGGATTTTAAATTAATATATGAAATTTCATGACTATCATGTATTGATGAAACAACTGCTATTGGTTGCACTACGTGGTAAATTTTTGACATCTTTCAGAAAGACTATCATCAAGTTATGTTATTTTTTCAAATACATTTTTAGTAAATTTGTTGATCAAAATTTGTTAGATATGTTGGAGAATGATGCTACACTCATACTTTGTTAACTATAAATGTATTTACCACCTATGTTTTTTGATATAATGGTTCATCTGGTGATTAATTTGGAACTTGAGATAAAAATATGTGGAGATATTTATTTATATTGGATGTATCCTTTTAAAATATATATGAAAATTTTAAATGTATATGTTAAAAATCCTTATCGACTAGAGACCTCTATTATTTAAAAATATGTATCGAAAGAGGTGATTGAGTTCTGTATTGATTATTTCTATGAAGTGAAGCATATTAGTCTCCCTATATCTCAGCATTTGACCATTGATAGTGAAGGTAGAGGGATTAATTACTTAAAGGTAAAGTTCATTCAACAATTAAAGAGATGCATGCACATTTATGCATTTTGAACAACACAGATGAAGTTCAACCATATATATCATCACATATTATCAAATTAAAGGTATGATATCCAAAAATAAATGAAAATTGGTTGATGACTGAGCATAAAAGACATCTGTTTCATGTTTTAAAGAGAAAGTCAACATATATATATATGTATCAGAAACATTGAAATGTTTGGAAGGGGGACCATCTATTAATATGATCACATGCTCTGGTTTTGATATTAATGGTTACACATTTCACAAAAAAATCAGTATGAAAAGATTACTATTCAAAATAGTATGGGAAATGGTCGTCGCTGAAGCACTGCATTTTTTGAGTGAAAAAAATAAAAACACAATTTTTGTATTAACAACATATTTAGAGTTCTTGGAGATATATAGAAAATTTATTATACTAAATTTTGAGTAACAATTTTTAAGTATAATTTGTTTGATAGTATTAGTGGTGTGAAAAATGATAATTATGGATTTACACTGGTTTATTTGAAAAGATTTATCCATAAAGAGGAACTATTTATCATGAAAACACATGCCAAAAAAATATATTATGTTATTGATCCATCGAATGATCAGTGGTTGGTCATTTTTCAACGGAAAAGAATTAATTTGGCTCATGAGGATGATGATGATGTTATGGATTTATGCGAGTATTCATTATCTATTTCTTTATTTTCGGATGATAACAATGACTATAATATAGATATAGTTCATACTGTATGAAATGATCATGCTAAAGTTATATGAGAAAACACTAAATTACTTGCATAATTATTCAGGTAAATATTTATATTTTATATCTTTTTTAAAATTTACATGTGTAAAAACTCTATTTTTTAAATTTGGATATTTAATTATATATATATTTATTATTTATATGATTTTTTGTTAAACTTTATATTCAATAATTATGGTTAAACATATTCTGATTAAAAAACTTGACGTACATCATTACGTTTTGGTTAAATTTACCCATCTAAAAGCATTTTTTTGTAACTGTGATATTTAAATTTATAAATTTTGATCATTTCAATCATTTTAGAATTAATGTTAATATTTTAACTTGTATATTTTTTGGTTAAGAATCATGACATCAATATTCTTTTTTTGAAACATACACATGTATGACATTATTTTGTTCTTTATATATTTTTATAATAATTTTTTAAAAATATTCAATTTTCTAATAATATGAAGGTGTAAAAATATCAATACATTCACCTATTTCAATGATAGAAATAGAGGCATAAGAATAGTTACTAAGGTATATGTTTGTTTTTTTTTCATATCATTAAATATTCAATAATTAAATTATTTAATACAATTAAATGTTTAATTTATAAAAATTATTTATAGAAACATTGGTGCATCTTCTACGATGAGGTCTTCTTCTCCAGTGAAATTGATTCCTAGAGTTGGTAGACATGGGAATACATGTTTACAAAAACTTTAATGGTCCCATGGAGACAAGAGGATACATATTAATTTTGAAGATAATAATAACCCAACTAGCCTAAATGAAATGTAGTTTATGAGTTATATCTCTATTCAGAGGCTTTATAGGATTAACATTTTATATCTTGAATGGAAGCCCATCGACGAGATATCAAAAGATCTATGTTATTATGTAATGGTAAAATATATCAATTGTTTTATTTTTATCTCATTCTGTGAATATTATATATTTTATATGAATAATATTTAATATATTCAATTACAAATGACATTCAACTTTTAAGAAATAAAATAAATTAAGAAAATATATCTATCTTTAGTGGTAGTTCTATGAAGAGATTTTAAAACAAAATTGATAAAAAATTATATTTTTGGACCATTACAGAATGAAAACCCATACCTATGGGTATTAGATGCAGATACCTCAATAAAATTTTCTCTCAGCTGACATGATGAATCATTTTTGGTATGATAATTATTCCATATTGTAAAATTTATTGTATATTTCCTGATTACTTATTAGATTATTTTTATGTAACATGCCTCTAGGATATCTCACAAAGAGATCTAGGGGCAGAATATATACCCTTATACTTTATCATGTGGAGGGTATCATTTATTAGAGGATAAAAGGATTGCAGAAAAATTTGATACATTAGGAGATAAATCATGTAGTGGTTTAGAAGTGGTCTAGTTTGGTCCTCCACCCCCCCACTCGCCATGAAAAATGGAAAAGAGTGAGAAAGAAAAAAAATGAAAAGTATATTACAGAACAATCTAAGCAACTATATGATAGAATTGTAAGAAATCATTTTTTTATTATCCTTAAATGTTTGTATTTTTTAAATTAATATTACTAATATACCATTATGATTTATCATTTCAGGATGACCTTCAAGAGAAAGAGACATAGGTGAATTTTATATTTGAGGGTAAAATAGACATCTTAGGTTTTTCTTTAAGAAAGTTAGAACACCCCGACCACGTAAGAGGATATGAGGTAGGTGTCATTATTAGGAAAGTTTTTGGTCATCAAAGTAATAAATCAAGAGACCCAAAAATAGATACTTTAAAAGTTGAGCTAAAACACCTAAAATAGTCAATGAGAGATCAAATTTAATCAGTTTTTTATATTATGTTTGAAAAAATGATGATACAATCATAACCTGTGCAACATGACAACTCAAATCCTCCACCTCCTCATTAAAACATGACCTTATACTGTGAGTTGTATGTTGAAGATCCCCATGTATATATTGTAGAATACATAGTTGTACATATTTTGAGGGATTATGTACATCACCAACCTATGAAGTTGGGTCATGTAAGAGTATCAGTACATGATATTATTTATTCTAATGTTATACTACCAATATGTATATAGGATTTTACCAGAGTTGGAGGCTATGTGAGTCATTTTTTACTTTTTCCACTAGACATATTCGTCATCTGACATACGAGGTATGCATTGGTTTTTAAATATTATTTACATTTGATTGAAAATTAATTATAATATTTTCTTATATTTAATTTTTATATGAGTATCTAAAATCAAAAAAGTTAGTATAAAAGAAACAAAAGGTTTATGAACCAATATCCTCAAATACTTATAAGATTTTCGATGGACTCATAAGATTATCCCATATATCTTCTTCCTTGGATAATATTTATGAGTTTTAGATGATGTATAATATATGTGGAATAGAATATACATTTAGAATATTCAAAGAATATTTCACATATCTTATTATTTTTTTATGAGCTCATTGTACCTGTGCTACAATCATTTTCCATGTAAGTAAATTTATGTTTCAGTTTTTCTTTTTTTAAATAAAGATGACTTCAAATGACTTACTATATTAATTTTTAATTAGGTATCTACAAATTATTTTCATTAAAAATAATACCACTTCTATTTATAGTCTTATAGATCCAAAATACATTTCAACACCTGTGAAATATATAGATAATGATGCTAGAGTTACATATATATGTGATATATTAACAAAGACGGAGATTGGGTGTTAGTTTTTTCCATTCCATGATGGGTAAAAAGAGTAAAATAGTTATGCAATAATATTCGTTTTAATTTCATTAATTTTGATCTTTTTATATTGTAGTATTCATTAGATGTTATATGTATTCTGCCCACATGAATTCAAATCATATTGATTTTGCTCTTTATTAGCCGGTGTTCGTAATTCTTTCAGAAAACTGTTAAAAAAAGTTTTTTTTTGTTTTTTATATGTTCTTTATTATTAATTATTAATGTTTAAACATATTTTTATAATTGATATATAAAAATAAAGGACATGGAAAATTTTTAACAATGATCTATTGTTGATATAGAATCCATATAAAACCAACTATGTAAAATTAATGGTAAATATATTTTATATTAGATAATATTTGTTTTGTATTATATATATGTGTTGGTTTTTATTTTAAAGTTAATATTTAATAATTTCAATGTCATTATAAAAAATTAAGAGTGAAATGTGGTGATTATGTTTCAAAATTCATGTTTGAGATAATCACAACTAGGAGGATGACTGAATTTTATAAGGTTAGTTATATTAATTATTTTTGTTTTCATATCAAAATAATCTATTTTTTATATTATTAAATTCATTATTATTTTATATTTTTAATGATTTCGAGTCATATAAAAATCAATAAATTACCCATATTTGAATTTTTTTGTAAACTACTTTTTAAGTATGGTTAAATTTTAAATTATAAGATATGTCACTTAATTAGAGTTTAAAAAATGAGTAATTAGATGGAATTTTTTTTCTTTAATTTGGTGTATTCTAGTTGATTTTATTGGGTTTTAGATGTTTTAGGTTGTCTCTTTTAATTAAAGTTAAAAAATGAGTATTTAGACAATCATTTTTTGCTTTTATTTGGTATCTTTAATTTTTTTTATTTTCAAGTTAATGTTTTATAATCACATTATCATTGTCAAAAAGGAAAGTTGAATTATGGTTATTATGTTTTAAGATTTATGTTTGAGATAATCACAAATATGATGCTGAATTAATTTGATAAGGTTAGTTATATTAATTATTTTAGGTTTTATATCAAAATATTCTATTTTTAATCTTATAACATTCATTATTTTTATAGATTTTCAATGATGTCGAATCATATACAAATAAAGAATTTACCCATATTCAAAGTTTTTTTTTTAAAACTAATTTTTAAGTATGGTTAAATTTTAAATTTTAAGGTATGTATTTTTAATTAAATTTTAAAAAATGAGTAATTAGACAATAGTTTTCTGATTTAAGTTGGTATATTCTATTTGTTTTTACAGGGTGTCAAATGTTTCAGGTATGCCTTTTTTAATTAAAGTTAAAAAATATGCATTTAGATAATTATTTTCTTATTTGATTTAGTATCTTGCATTTGTTTTTATTTTCAAGAAAATGTTTCATAACTATAGTGTCATCATCAAAAAGGAAGGGTGAAATGTGATTATTATGTTTTAAGATTCATGTTTGAGATAATCACACCGGGATGATGACTGAATTTGATAAGGTTAGTTATATTAATAATTTTAGGTTTTATATCAAAATATTCTATTATTTAATCTTATAACATTCATTTTTATTACATATTTGCAATGATGTCAAGTCATATAAAAATAAAGAACTTACCCATCTTTGAAGTTTGTTTAAAATCTACTTGTTAAGTATGGTTAAATTTTAAATTATATGGCATGTCTATTTTAATTAAAGTTTTAAAAATGAGCAATTAGAAAATTGTTTTTTTCTTTAATTTAGTATATTCTGATTGTTTTTATAGGGTTTCAGATGTTTTAGGTATGTATCTTTTAATTAAAGTTAAAAATGAGTATTTAGACAATCATTTTTTGCTTTTAGTTGGCATCCGGTGTTTGTTTTTATTTTCAAGTTAATTCTTTATAACCACAATGTCCTCATCAACAAGGAATAGTGAAATGTGGTTATTATGTTTTAAGATACATGTTTGAGATAATCATAACTTGGATGATGAATTAATTTTTATAATATTAGTTATATTAATTATTTTAGGATTTATATCAAAATATTCTGTTTTTTAATCTTATAACATTCATTATTATTGTATATTTTCAATGATGTTGAGTTGTATAAAAATGAAGAACTTATCCATCTTTTAATTTTGTTTACAAACTAATTTTTATGTATGGTTAAATTCTAAATTATAAGTTATATCTCTATTAAATAAAGGTTGAAAAATGAGAAATTATACAATATTTTTCTACTTTAAGTTAGTGTATTCTATTTTTTACAGGGTGTTAGATGTTTCAAACATGTCCCTTTTAATTAAAGTTAAAAAAATAAGTAGTTAGAAAATATCTTTCTTCTTTTAGTTAGTATATTGTGTTTATTTTAGGAGGGTTGTTATTTTCTTTAAGTTAGAATATCCTCTTTGTTTTTACAGGCTTTCATTTTTTTGTCCAAGGTAATTTTTTCTATCTTTTTTTTAAAATTTCCAACTTTCCATGTCAGTTTTTTATAAACCTATGTTGAATCCTAATAACATAACATTCTATTCTGATTTTGTTAAAAAATGATGTTGAAAATCTTTTGAATAATCAAAATAAACTTTCAATGTCGGTTGATAAAAAATGGTGTCGAAATACCCTTTGACATCGGTTTTTATCCAAAAATCGACATCAAAAATGAATTTTGATGTCCATTTTGTGAAATACCCACATCAAAATATTTTCACAAATTGAACATAAAATGCCTTTTGATGTCAGTTTTCATCAAAAACCAATGTTGAAAATAACTTTCAACATCTATTTTAAAGAAACTGATGTCAAAAGTTTTTTCTATAGTGAAAATAAAATGACTTGGATGTCGGTTTTTATCGAAAATAGATGTTGAAAGTTTTTTCCAGACTCGAAATAAAATTCCTTTCAATGCTGGTTTTTATCAAAAATTAACATTTAATAGAACCTTCCATGTTAGTTTTTTAATAAAACCGAAGTGGAAATATCTGAAAGGAACTCTCAACCTTTGTTTTTTTTAAAACTGATGTTGAAAAATCTTTTAAATTTTCCTCTTGTTGAATTTTAGACATTATATTTTTGAAAATCAATGTCAAAACTCTTGTTTTTAATGTTTCCTGCATAAAATTCACTTAAAAACCAATGTTAAAAATTAAAAAAAACCAATGTTAAATTATGATTTTCCACTAGTGAAATTACCTATGAAGACTATATCCACAAACTTCATTAGGAAAATCATCCCCTATTAATTAAAAATACAGTGCACAATCATGAGTAAGTCAATAATTAAATGATCATGTATGAGTGAGTATAAAAATACTTAGTTTTAAAACTAAAGTATTGATAAACTCTACCATTTTGAATCATATATGGATAATAATAAAGTTATGAAATAATATAAAAAATCATCTATTCCCATGGAACCACTTGGGGTCTTAACTAGGTCCTGACATGAACTAAGAATTTAAAATAATAATAGGAAAACTCATATAATTTTTAAACGACCAACATTTCATAAATAAAAGTAATAATGGATATAAAATCACCAAAAAAAGACCCTTAATATCATACCCTTATCAATGAGTAATAAAAAATTCCGCATGAAGAAAATGATAGGTACCTTGGATAATTGGCTAATGTTGAGGGACCTTAAACTATTTAGGATAATATCGGCCAAAGTATTGTAATAAATCTTTATATGGTAGAACATGACCCTGTATACGATAATATCTATAGGAGGGGTGTTATATATCTATAAATCATCATAATATTCACTCATAGACACCCAAACCTTAGTCCTGATGTTAAGTTATCACTAATTAGGTTATAAAGGATTTGATCACATTTAGTGATATCAATGAAATATCATAAAACAATCTATAATCATACATAAACCAATTAGTAAAAATTTCATACCTAAAAATTGCTATTATATCATCTCTTGAATTCGAAGCCCATTCATCGAATCACTACACAATTTTGTTCCATTGATAGGTTAAGAATCCCATTATGATTATGAGGGTGATTAGAAAAAAATTTACTTATATAAATTTATGCACTCTAAATAATAACCAATGACCTAGGAATAAGATTATAAAAAATTAATTATACACTAAACCATTTTGATTACCTTTAATCTTAAATCATTTATTTAATGATTCTAACACCCATGAGACCCACCAAAAAGACCTCCTACACAACCATCATAACCATGGATATTTAACTATAATGCATGATTTAAAATATTTTACCACCCCAAGGAAATATAAGAGTGCATTAATTTCCAAATTATTGGGTTATGTGTGGCCCTATGGGATGAACATGTAGTTTGGACTCATTCTATGTCATTTAGTTGAACTAAATCACCTATAGCATTTTGATAAAACAACATTCTAGTCACTCTATGGATTGAGTATAAATATAATACAATACATATATATGGTCAATATAATATCCATGTGTTTATGTCCTCTAACATGGAGAGGGGGTGATGTTGGGTGTCACTAGATATGGTAAACCCCATTCACTTTATAGACATACTCACTATCATTGGAGGATGTGTCAAGTTTTTCAGAGACCATATATATCAAGATTAATATATGTTTTTTGAAAAAATTTCATGACCCTTACCCACTAGAAACCCTCCTAGTCTAGTATTGAAGACATGAGTGACCCTCAAATACCCCCTCCAATAGGCCATGTGTTGGTGTAACACCCCGTTACCTTTATGTCAGGTATGTTCAATTTTTTTCTTTTGGTTTTCTTTTTAATCGAGTTTTTATTTATGACATTGAATTGGGAGGATGCCTGTAATCATGAAGTCAGGTATTTGTTAGAAATTTTGGCATAAACATACAATTTTTATGTTATTTGGGTGGTTAACACAATGTTTAATTGGATTACATGATGTTTAATTCCTTATGGACAAATCCTGTGAGTTGATTACACAGTGTAAAAATTGTACACGTCGTGTAAGGGTTTCATGCCATGTAATGTGAAAAATTAGGATTTAATTAAAAAGGAGACACATTTTTTAGCGTAACTTAAAATGAAATGGTTTCATGATGTGTAAAATATTATACGCCATGTAATACCCCAAGTTGCAACTTTTAGGGTGTTGCAAGGGTGTTTGAGACTTAATTCTCTTTTGCAGCCTTCTCCTCTCAGCTAGAGATCTCACCCTAGGCATTTTTATGTGTTTTCTTTCCATCTAGATTGATTTGTTTGATGTTTAATTAGTAGGGATATGCACTTTGTCTATTTTGGTAAGCCTTTACTCTTGGTATCTCTCTCATTGTATTTGCAATGTTTTTGGTAGGGATTGGTAATCAGATTGTGTTTTCTATCAATATTCTTTAGCCTTTTGTCACACATTGTCTTCCGAAGGGATATCTTGTGGTTTTCAATCCTCTTGGTCTAAGGTGGCAAGGTTTCCTTGAGGTAGGTGAATATATCAAAGTGTTCTAATCTCTTGAACTTCTTATTGTTCTTATTGTTTCCTTGATATTTGAATGGAATTGCATGTGTTGAAATTGAAAAGGTCTTGAGTTCTCATTTGAAAGGGTTTTTTTCTTAAAAAATGGAATTTCCTTGATTTGAAATGGTAAATGGATTTTAAAACCCAAAATAATATTTTATTGAATTTGAAATAGTTTTATAAAATTGTGAGCATGGTTTTTAAAATAGAAATTAACAAACATTGCACAATGGGAACCTTGGGTGCATTGAGAAAGAGACATGGGTATCCTTAGTGTGTGTGGCACAACTAGGAGGTAGACTCTTGTATATCAATGGTCTATGGAAGACCTCAATTTTAGTTGGATATAACCTTATTCCTTATTATTCTTGTGAGTGTCTCGTACATATTCTCCCACAGGCTAGAGCCTAACAGGGAGGTGCATTATTGTTTCTGGTTGTTTATTTCAAGATAGATTATTTCATGGATGTTTTCTCACTTAGGTATTTATATTTTATATCTTTACCTAAGTTATTCTAGATTTGGACTATATGACATGAAATTTTCAAAAAATCAAGGATTGTTTGAAAAAGGTTTTCAAATATATATATATATATATATAAATGTTTGTAAAATGGTTTCATTTTAAAGCTTGAACATGTGATTTTTTTTATTAGAACTTGTGTATATTATTTGGTGGTATCCTTATGGGCTCTATATCTCACACCCTACTTCTACCCTTAAGGAGACTTTAGACCTTGTTTTGTAGGATTCAGGTAAACGGAAGAGCATTTTGTAGCATTCCGACTTTTCTTTACATCATGGGTTCAGTTTGGGATTGGTTTGAAGGTGACATTTGGTCACATGGAGACTTATTGTCTAGAATCAACATAATTTTTGGTTTATCCTGATTGATTCAGTTGTATCTCTATTGTTTCCTCTTTGTACTTTGGTTGTATGTCTTTTTTTCCTTATATACTAGACTTGTTTTGTTATTTTTTTTACCGCACCCCGTAATGGGCTAACTTGGGTGACTGGTATAGTTGACCCGAGTTGGTCTATTACAAGTTTCTATCAGATGGTTTACTTATCCTGAAGTGTTTCATCACTATCTGAGTTGGTTCTGTGTCTTGGGTAGATAAGAATATTATTTTTGTAATTTAGACAATAGGTGCGGAAAAGGGGCCTAGTAAGCTCACTCCAGTGACTGTATCTGAGTTTCCATGTGTGGTCGAAAATATTTACTAAGACCAAGACTGAGTATTTAGGTTCATTTGAATAATTTTTTGGTAAATTTGATTAAATTAACCTATCTATATTGTATTAGGACTTGGTGTGTGTAAGTTTGTTTGAGTAAAATAAGTGGGGAGTTTATTTATATGGACCAATTCTTTCTAAATGTGTTGTACCTTAGTGGTAGAATTCATAAGTGCTTTAAATTTTTATTATTTTAAAGCATTGTTTTGGATTTTTGTTTTTGGTTCTAGAGTTTCTCATGACTGATGGATTATTGTCTTGTTTTTAGCATAAAATTCCTCCTATAATAACTCTTCCAAATATATGAGGGGAAGCCACGAGTAAAGTTCCACATATGGATCCTCTAGTGGACTCTTCTTTAGTTGAAGCAGTGATCCGTACCATTCAGACTATGGGGTCAGTGGGCATAGTGAACCCAGGATGTGTAGTGGATCATGACTCAAAATTTACTTAGCAGCATCCAACCATCTTATTTGGTGACTAGGGACCAAAAGATTCATAGGAGTTTCTTAAATGGATTGAGAGTATCTTAAACTTCTTGAAGACTCTTGAAGATTCTTAGGAGGGTTTTTCACATATAGGCTTAAGGGACTAGGAAGAATATGGTGGGATTTTATATTGCAAGCTAAGTTTCACGAAGAACATACCTGGGTTTCTTTCAAGAATATCTTTAATCAACATTTTTATCCTAAGACTTTACATATGGAGAAAACCTATGAGTTTCTGACCTTGGAGCAAGGGGAGAAAACCATCTTGGATTACATCACCCGCTTTGCAGATTTGGTGTACCTGACTCTAGAGCTTGTCACCAATGATTACCTAAAGTCTCGGAGGATTGAGATGAGGATGAGGGCTTATGTTCAGTTGATTTAGATCTTTTGTGCCTTTTGACCTTTATAGAGGTAGTGGATAAATCAACATTGGCTAAGGTAGATATATCAGGGAGAACAAGTTTGGGTGGAGCTTTATTTGGTGAAGCGGTTAGCTAGGGTTCTTCTTCTATTCAGGAAAAGAAGCACAAGAGTGGTTTCAAGGGATTCTATAGGGTATCAAGAGGTTATTTTCTACTAGTGTGGGAGGCAAGGTCATTCCAGGCCTTAGTGTATGGAGGATCCTTGGTACTGTCTTTTTTGTGGGTAGTCTATCCATTTGAAATGTTTTTTGATAAGATGTACCAAGGTAGTATGGCGGGATCCACATTCACCAAGGGGTCCTAGGTTCATTTAATGATTCCAAGGGTGGTTGGTCTCATCATTATTCCAAGTAGGATGTCCAAGTCCTATGTCCAGATGACTTTATGCAGTAGAGTGTGCTCTAGAGTAATTTAAAGTAGGTCCAACTACTATTAGAGGTATGATGCTTATTTCAAATTCTATGGTGCTATATTTTTTTTGGTAAAGGTGATACTCATTATTCTATATTGTCAAAGTTGGTTGAAATATTGTGATTTTGTTCAAATATTATGATATTCTTGTTGGATATTTCCACACCTTTAGGAAAGAGGTTCGAACATGGTTTTAAGTGCCACACATGTCAGGTGGTGACATGAAACTTTGAGGTGGTTTGGGAGTTCTTAGTGCTTGATATTGACACATTTGACTTGATTACCAAAATGGATTGGATGGTCAACATGAAAGACCATATAGGTTGTTATCGTCATTGGGTACAGTTCTTATATGCCGATGGGGTCTCTCATGTTTTCCGGGGTGAGTGGGACTCTAGATCAGGAAGGGCAGAGCCTATTGTTCCTTATACTGGCATAATATCATGTTAGTTTTCAAAAGTGTTTCTTGAAGAAGATGACCCTTTCTTGGGTGGTCATCTACCTACTGTTGTGTGTGTGTACCCTAAGTTCATTCCAGATAATTTATCTAGTTTAGCGTAATAGAAAGAGGTCGAGTTTTCTATTCAAATTCTCCCTAGAATAATGCCCATTTCTATACCATCCAATCAAATGGAACATGCTGAGTTAGTGAAAATTAAGGTCCAAATTGGGGACCTGGAGGTGAAAGAATTTATTCATCTTAGAGTTTCATTATGGGAGTCGCCTGTACTATTTTCTAAAAAGGTATATGGGAGCCTTATACTTTGCATTGACTATCGAAAGTTCAATCGGGTGACCATTAAGAACATGTATCCTTTACCCAGAATTGATGATCTCTTTGATCATCTTAAAGGAACTCATTGGTTTTTTAATATTGACCTGTAGTTGGGGTACTGCTGATAGAGCGCTGTCGTGGGCGCACTCAAATGATTAGTGTGATTTTGGGGTACTTAGGTGCAGCAGAGTGGCTAACCAAGGTCGTCTCTCAAAGGAGGAAGTGAATTTAACAACATATTAAAGGTATTCTAAAAATAAAATAAAAGAGAATAAAATAAAAAACACTACTTTAAAGGATTGGTTTTTTTTATAGTTTATGAATCTAGAATAATTTTTCTGGAAGAAGATTGTATATTTTTTTTGTTTTTAGTTTTGAAATGAATTTCGATTAAAATGACACAACAAGAAGATGTTTTTTTTAGAAATCTATTTTAAAAGGCGTAATCAATATAACTCTACCTCTTCATTAACTTATTAATAATTATCATTTAAATCAATATCCACTTAATTATTATCCCCTAATTTGTTATCCCTCAAACCCTACTAGAGTTAACTTAACCACAAAGATAAAATTACTTAAACCCTAGGCTAGGTTCGGAACACGCAATCGCAGCACCCTGCTTTGATTGTTGTTCTAAGCATAGATTATTGTCAGTGGTTAATTAGAGCACATATCATTTCTGGAAATGAGGATGAATTGTGTTTAGGGATTTATATTTTAACTCTACAAATTTATCCCGAGTGGTCTTGTATTACCGATTAAGATTACGCTCTCACAATTTACACAAAATCCCGACCTCGCGTGTTTTTGTGTTAATTGTTCAATTACTTGCTTAGTTTCTTGTAATTTAAAAACATAATTCATGGATCATATTATGTTAATTACAGTATCTCATTGATTAAAAATAATTAAATGAAGAGGGTAGAAGATAGATCGATTACTAAAAGACTACTCTTCCATGGGTGGCGTAATCATCGTAGAAGCGTTTTGCATGTGCAAAGGTTTATAATGGGTATAAACCAATAACGATTCTACTCAAGAATTAAAGCCCAAATAAGAAGATTAAGATAAGAATAAATTTAAACAAAACATAATAAAATAGAATAAATAAAATAAGAACAAATAAGTTTATTACACAAATGAAAACATTACAAAATGAAGAAGAGAAGAAGAAGGCTTCGTCGAAGGGATCCTTGATTCAAGAGCTACCCTTATTGAAATGGTTGGATAATTGGAGTGGATCCACTTCTCCTCTGACCTCAACTTCCCAAATCACGTACCAACCCCTCCAAATGAGAAAAAATCCAATTTATAGAGGGGAGGGGAGGAGAGGTTACAAGTGGTTTCAAGTGTGAATGTAGAAATTCGGACAAGTATTTTATGCCAACTTTCACCGCCCATTTGACCACCAAAACGCGTAAATTGGCCGGACTTATAGAAGGATCAAATGTGAGGATATAGGTCTTTTATCTCTAAAAATTTGGGCTCAATACAATCCCATATGAAGGAGTTATGGCCGAAATACAGAAGCTTCTCCATTCTTGCGAGCCCAGACCATCTTTGACTTCATGGCCCATTTTAAACAACCAAATGAACTTTTTAGCTCTAGTGTCCTGAATAAAAGTTGTGTATAATTAAGTTAGTAACACTATTACAAAATTTAAAATTCAAATAATAAATATAAAAATATTTATCTTCGAAATAATACAGTGAACTATAAAGGGTAAAACTGGAATTTTCATCAAATATTCAAATGAATGATCTAATCCCAAATACTTTCTAATTAAACATATTTAACACAATGTGAGGAAATTATATAATTTATTATCAATAAAATATTTAATAAAATAGTGTTTTATCAACTCCACCACACTTACCCTTTTGCACTCCTGGGCAAAACCTCATATCAAGTAAACATCAATATCAAATCAAAACCAATTTTAAAACACATATCCTTAAGATAAATCAATTTCACACCAAGAATAAAAAGATATCATGCCTCATAAAAAAACTTATTTAAAGTTCTCCATTTATATCATTCAATATATTTCCACTTCATTTATCCTCCCATGCACAAAACACTTACCTCGCTTGAATTTTCTCTCATCACTCAAATATCAATTTTTTTGCAATGTCTTTATCATCCAAACTCATACAAGGGTCACCATAGGCTTGATAGATTCCTAAATCGCTACCCGATGTGAGTCAAGGACATATGTTTATCATGAGGACTTTTCAGGGTTGTTCTGTGGCTTTCGGTTGGTAGGATTAAGATGTGAAAAACTCTGAGGCTGAATGAGGAGGGCTTGACTCTTTTGATGAAAAATTGCATTAATCTAATTTTCACTTAAATATGATCTTCTCCTCAATACCCATAGTATCAATTCAGCTCCATCATCATGAAAAGTCATGAAAAGTTTACACCATTCATCATTTTAGCATAAAAAATGTCAATCTTCTCAAACATGATTTTCTTGAAAGCTTCAGATGGGCACAGCTTTCCACCTCAATTAGAAGCTCCAGAAAAGGCACAACTTCACTTGTCATGAAAGCTCCAGAAAAGGAACAACTTTCAATATAATGGATTTATTCAGTAGAAAACACATCTCTTTAGAATTTAATTTTCCACCCAAAGTATCACAGAATGTAGTGGCACAACACAAGATATATTCCCCCACACTTAAGCTCAACTAGATTATGAAATTTCACTTCAAGAGTTGGTTGGATAGGGAAAATTGGATTGTAATGTGGCTAACCTAACAGGCTGTGCATGGATTCTAAGGGCTACAAGGATTAAATATTCAAGGTAGGCCATTATAAAAAAGGATTATTTGAAATAGGGGCTTTAATACCAAACAAATGCCTCAATCATTTAAACATAATTACCTCAAACCCTCATGTTTTGACAGGAATATATCAAATTATGGTTAAATCAAGTATGGTTTGGTTCTCTCAATAAGTGAGGTGAATGTAAAGAATATGAAAATAATGGTTTAGAATCCTCACAGGAAAGTGATTTCAAATATAAAGACAGTGAGATTGGCATGGGATTCAAAATTCAGCGTACTTTTCACGAAATTACTAAATATTTGAACTTGAAACAAAGTCATTTCAGCATTCATTTAAGCTTAGTTTCAAGGGGTAAATTGTTTAACTTATTGATATGGATTTAAAAATGGTGATGAGAATCATTTCAGCTCAAAATTTTCAAAAACACACAGAAAATTGTAAAATAAACACACAAAATTTGAAAAACACACAATTTTTTTTTGGTTTTTTTGGAACAGGAAAGCAATTGAAATTACTAAACTAAAAGGTTCCCTCCCCCATACTTAAAATATTTCATTGTCCTCAATGTGAACCTATGAGATGATATATGCACATGAAATGTAGAATTTTTAAATAGGACAAATAATATAAAAGTGAAAGGGTTAGGAACATCCTGATGTGCTCAAGTGATGATGGGGTCATGCAGTGTGATAAAATCCACTGCAACAGTAGGAAGTCCCTCAATATATCTCTTCAAACATTGCCCATTGACTTTAAAGCTCCTTCCAGTGTCCTCTTGTGTGATCTCAACTACATCATAAGGAAAAACATGAGTCACAACATAAGGACCTAACCATCTGGAACGCAACTTACCAGGCATCAGCTTCAGTCGTGAACTGTAGAGGACTTTCTCTCCAACATGAAACTCCCTTTGTTGGATCATTTTTTCATGAGCTGCTTTTGATCTTTCCTTGTAGAGCCTTCAGTTATCATATGATGATAATCTAATCTCCTCAAGCTCTTGAATTTTCATCTTCCTTTGGATTCCAGATTGGGCCAAATCCATGTTGCATTTCTTTATAGCCCAATAAGCCCGATGCTCGACTTCCACTAGGAGATGACATGCTTTCCCAAAAACAATCTGAAATGGGGACATACCAATGGGGGTCTTGTATGCTGTTCTATAAGCCCACAATGCATCATCCAAGCGCCTGCTCCAATCCCCCCTATTTGGCTGCACGGTTTTCTCCAAGTTTTGTTTCAACTCACGATTTGAAACCTCAGTCTGGCCATTTGTTTGGGGGTGGTATGGTGTTGATGTTTTGTGTGTCACCCCATACTTTCGAAGGAGGGAAGAAAAATTCCTATTGCAAAAGTGTGTCCCTTGGTCACTGATGATGGCCTTTGGTACTCCAAACCTGCAAAAAATCTGTGCTTTGACAAATTCCACAACAACATGAGAATCGTCAGTCCTGGTGGCCTTGGCCTCCACCCATTTACTCACATAATCAACAGAAACCAAAATATACAAAAATCCAAATGAACTAGGAAAAGGACCCATAAAATCAATGCCCCATACATGAAAAATCTCACAGAATAGTATGGGTTGTTAGGGCATCTCATGTCTCTTAGAAATGTTCCCAGTGTGTTGGCAATGAGAGAATGACATACAAAACATATGGGCATCATGGAATAATCTAGGCCAATATAATCCAGAGTCCAAAACCTTCCTAGCTGTCCGTTGGGGTCCAAAGTGTCCACCACAAGCAAGTGTATGACAAAATTGGAAAACAGACTCAAACTCATGATCGGGAACACACCTCCTAATGACTTGGTCAGTACACATGCGCCAGAGGTAAGGATCATCCCACACATAATACCTAGATTCAATTTTTAATTTTTGGACCTGATATTTCTTTAAATTTGTAGGGATTTCAGAGGCAACAATGTAATTCACTAAATCAGCATACCAAGGATGCGTACCTGAGATGGAATAAAGATTCTCATCAGGAAAAGTTTCCCGAAGTGGTACCTGGTCCAAGGTGTTATCCTCTAGTGTGTGAGTAAGACTACTCTTGTGGTCTGCCACCAAATTCTCTGACCCCTTCTTGTCATTTATCTCAAGGTCAAACTCCTGAAGAAAGAGCATCCAACGGATAATTCGTGGCTTTGCATCTGGCTTCTTCAGGAGGTACCTCAAAGCTGTATGGTCAGAAAAAACAACTACTTTAGAGCCCAATAAATATGAACGGAATTTATCTAAAGAAAATATGACAGTAAGAAACTCCTTTTCCATGGTTGGGTAGTTTGATTAGGTTGAATCCAATGTCCTTGATGCATAGGCAATCACATGTGAACGTCCTTCCACGCTCTGAGATAAGACAGCTCCAACCATGAATTTGGAGGCGTCACACATAAGCTCAAATGGAAGGTCCCAACGTGGGGGCTGTATGATAGGTGGAGTGGTCAGACACTTCTTTAGCTCATCAAAGGAAGTCCTACAAGAATCATCAAACACAAAATCAGAATCTTTTTGAAGTAATCGTGACATAGGAAGAGCGATCTTACTAAAATCTTTGATGAAGCGCTGATAAAATCCTGCATGACCTAGGAAAGATCTAACATCACGCACACATGAAGGATAGGGTAAGGATGATAGAATGTCTACCTTATATCTATCAACCTCTATCCCATGTTTTGGCACTACATGCCCTAAGACAATGCCATGCTCTACCATAAAATGACACTTTTCAAAGTTCAGGACCAGATTCTTCTCAATAAAACGATTCAACACCTTTCCTAAACTACGTAGACATTCATCAAATGAAGACCCATACACAGTAAAATTATCCATAAATACCTCCATGCAGGTCTCAATAAAATCAGAAAAAATACTCACCATACATCTCTGGAAGGTACCTGGGGCGTTGCAAAGTCCAAATGGAATCCTCCAGTAGGAAAATGTGCCAAAGGGACAAGTGAATGTAGTCTTCTCCTAATCCTCTGGAGCTATAGGAACCTGAAAATATCTAGAAAATCCATCCAAGAAACAATAGTGTGTTTTCCCAGCTAGTCTCTCGAGCATTTGATCAATAAATGGGAGGGGGAAATGGTCCTTGTGAGTGGTCTGATTTAGTTTCCTATAATCAATACACACACGCCAACTGTTTTTCACCCTCATTGTAACTAAATCATCTTTCTCATTTTTAACAACAGTAAAACCAGTTTTCTTAGGCACAACCTGAATTGGACTTACCCACTAAGAATCTGAAGTGGGAAATATTATACCTGCCTCGAGCAATTTCCCAACTTCTTTTTTAACAACTTCCAGGAGGGTGGGATTGAGTCTCCTTTGTGGCTGTCTCACCGCTTTAACCCCATCCTCCAAGAGAATTCTATGCATGAAAATGGAGGGGCTAATACCTGATATGTCAGCCAAGGTCCACTGAATCGCCCTGATGTTCTCCCTCAAAATATTCAAAATCTATTCTTCATGTTCAAAAGGGAGATTGTTAGCAATGATAACAGGTAATCTCTCACCACTCAACAAGTATGAGTATTTCAGATTTGGTGGCAATGGATTGAGTTCTAATGAAGGAGGGTGTAGTATGGATGGAGACATTGAAGGAACTGAAATATGTGCAAAAAGAGCATCGGTATCAGAATATACATCATCAAAATCAGAGAATAAAGCATCAAATCCATCAGCATACTCTATAGCCATGTCATAATCAGAGTCCACATGAACAAGATCAGAATATGAATCCATTTCAAAATCAAATCTTAGAGAGTCTTGTTCATTAGAAACAGGCATGGAAGTTCTCTTAGACATTAAACTAGAACCAATACTCATAATCTCCCTAAGCATAGGACAATCAAAATCCATGGAGTTTTTACTCGGTTGTTCAAAATGGGAGATAACAAAAGAATAATGGTCCTCAGAGGGGTACTTCATCGAATCCATAACATTAAATATCACAAATTCATCCCCAAATTCCATGGAAAGTGTACCCTCATTGACATTTATGATAGTTTTTGCAGTTTTGAGGAAGGGACTACCTAAGATAATGGGGGCATGAGAACTTACCTGATCATCCTCCATGTTAAGAACATAGAAATCCGCTGGAAAGATCATGTATCTTACCCAGACAAGTACATCCTCAAGGACTCCCGCTGGATATGCCGTATCTCTATTCGCCAATTGCACCACTACTCTTGTTGGCTTCAACTCACCAACCTGCAAGGAAGAGAATACAGAGTGAGGCATCACATTTATTGAAGCTCCTAAATCACAAAGAGCATCAGAGAAGTGCAACTCCCCTATGGTACATGAGATGGTGAATGTCTCGGGATCCTTGCACTTTGTTGGCATTGCTAGAGTTGGTGTAATGTGTGCCGAGACATTCCTTCCAAGGTTGATCCTCTCATTTCCCTTGAGCCCTCTTCGATTGGTGTAGAGTTCTTTTAAGAATTTGGCATACCTTGGTATTTTCTTAATGGATTCAAGTAGAGGAATGTTGATCTCCACATGCTTGAATGTGTCCAAAACCTCCTTTTGCATTGCTTCTTCAGCCATCTTCTTGGTTTGAACAAACCGGTTTGTAAAAGGAAGGGGTTTAGGAGGTACATCATCAATCTTTTTCTTACCTTTATCTTTCTCCTTGGATTTCTCATCAGTTGGTATGGAATGCGGGTTCTCTAGAGTAGAGGCGAATCCCGGTGGAATGGTAGGTACAGATGTATTGTTCATTTGCTTCCCACTTCTCAATGTGATGGAACTAACATTCCCCTTTGGATTTGGAGTTGGTTGGGAAAGTAGATTTCCGGAATTCTTACTTACAAGTTCATGGAGGGCGGTGGCAATCTGGCTCATTTGAGTCTTCAACTCCCTCAGCTCTGAACTTTGACTCTTCAGCTCATTCTGTTGATTAAGAACAATTTGCTTCAAAAGATCATCAGTATTAGAATCTACCTTTGGTGGAGGATACCCTTGTTGCTGACTTGTTGATGGTTGAGCTTTAAATCTTCTTTGGGGTTGTTGGAAACCCTGTTGGTAAGGTGGAGGCTGCTGGAAGTTTGGTTGAAAAGGGGGACTTTGTTGTTGTCCAGAGCCATACCTCATGTCTGACTGATCTTTCCACCCTTGGTTGTATACTGTATCAAACTTCTTTTGGAGATATGGTTGTTGTTGTTGCTGCTGAAATGGTCTCCCAGGGAACACTGCTGCACAATCTTCTGTCTCTTGTAGTTGTGGGAAACAGTCAGTTGGGTGGCTTGTCTGAGTGCAAATGCCACATGGCCTTGAAGGAGGGGGTTGGGATGTCTTTTGAGCCAATACAATCTGCCTCACCATAGTTGTCAATTCTTCTAACTTAGTATCAATCAAATTACTTTCAAGAGAAGAAGGACTTACTTGATGTACTCCTCGAACATGTGGTGTACCTCTATCACCTAATTGTTGGGAGTTTTGGGCCATTTTGTCGATCAATGCTCGTGCAGATACTGGTGTCTTGTCCACCAATTCTCCTCCAGCTGCAACATCCACCATGCTCCTCTCCATGGGTGTGAGTCCTTCATAGAAGTATTGGATGAGGAGTTGCTCACTGATTTGGTGACGCAGACAGCTTGCACACAACTTCTTGAATCTCTACCAGTACTCATACATTGACTTCCCTTGTTATTGCTTGATCCCCGATATCTCCTTTCGAATAGAAGTGGTCCTTGATGCTGGAAAAAATCTCTACAAGAAAAAACGTTTCAAATCGTTCAACAAGTTACATCTTCAGGATGTAAATAATACATCCAGTCTTTTGCAGCTCCATCAAGTGAGAATGAGAATGCTCTTAATTTGATTTGATCTTTAGAAACAATTCTTGGTTTAAGGTTTGAGAAAACCACATTAAATTATTTCAAATGTTTATTGGTATCCTCACCAGAGAGGCCATGAAACTTTGGAAGTAAGTGAATTAACCCAGATTTCAGTTCAAAGTCCGATTCGAGATTTGGGTATGCAATATAATTTAGTTGATAGTTAACATCAGGTGCAGCCAATTCTCGAATGGTTCTATTAAGTTCATTTCCATTGTTTCCAGCCATTGGTTCCTCTTTTATGTTTGAATTTGAATTTCTTCCAATTTCAATGTTTCCAAAAGATAGGAATTCACCAACTAGCTGAATATTGAAACTTCCCATAGACTGAGAATTTTTGATTCGAGCCCTAAGGCTACGTTCAATCTCAGGGTCAAGATCTAAGAGATCTTCAGGATTAGTTCATTTCATAGATCAAATAAAAATGAAAAGAAAGAAAGTGTATCATAGTAAAATAAAAATTAGAAGTTTGAGTTGATGGTCCAAATGGAAGTAGAAGAAAATAAAAGAAGAGGAAGAAAAATCAGATTGGGTAAAGAAGGAGGAAAGAAGAGAGGAAGAGAATAAAATGTAAAATAAAATAAATACCTCTAATTGGTTGAAATAATTTCTTGCCTCCCTGGAAATGGCGCCAATTTGGTAGCATGCTATCGTGAGCGCACTCAAATGATTAGTGTGATTTTGGGGTACTTAGGTGCAGCAGAGTGGCTGACCAAGGTCGTCTCTCAAAGGAGGAAGTGAATTTAACAACATATTAAAGGTATTATAAAAATAAAATAAAAGAGAATAAAATAAAAACACTACTTTAAAGGATTGGGGTTTTTTTATAGTTTATGAATCTAGAAGAAGTTTGCTGGAAGAAGATTGTATATTTTTTTTGTTTTTAGTTTTGAAATGAATTTCGATTAAAATGACACAACAAGAAGATGTTTTTTTAGAAATCTATTTTAAAAGGTGTAATCAATCTAACTCTACCTCTTCATTAACTTATTAATAATTATCATTTAAATTAATATCAACTTAATTATGATCCCCTAATTTGTTATCCCTCGAACCCTACGAGAGTTAACTTAACCACAAAGATGAAATTGCTTAAACCCTAGGCTAGGTTCGGAACACGCAATCGCAGCTCCCTTCTTTGATTGTTGTTCTAAGGATAGATTATGGTCAGTGGTTAATTATAGAACATATCCATTCTGTAAATGAGGATGAATTGTGTTTAGGTATTTATATTTGAACTCTACAAATTTATCCTGTGTGGTCTTGTATTACCGATTAAGATTACGCTCTCACAATTTACACAAAATCCCGACCTCGCGTGTTTTTGTGTTAATTGTTAAATTTCTTGCTTAGTTTCTTATAATTTAAAAACACAATTCATGGATCATATTATGTGAATTACAGTATCTCATTGATTCAAAATAATTAAATGAAGTGGGTTGAAGATAGATCGATTACTAAAAGACTGCTCTTCCTTGGGTGGCGTAATCATCGTAGAAGCGTTTTGCAAGTGCAAAGGTTTATAATGGGTATAACCCAATAAATCTTCTACTCAAGAATTCCAGCCCAAAGAGGAAGATTAAGATAAGAATAAATTTAAACAAAACAGAAGAAAATAGAAGAAATAAAAGAAGAACAAAGAAGTTTATAACACAAATGAAAACATTACAAAATGAAGAAGAGAAGAAGAAGGCTTCGTTGAAGGGATCCTTGATTCAAGAGCTACCCTTATTGAAATGGTTGGTTAATTGGAGTGGATCCACTTATCCTATAACCTCAAATTCCTAAATCACGTCCCAACCCCTCAAAATGAAAAAAAATCCAATTTATAGAGGAGAGGGGAGGAGAGGTTACAAGTGGTTTCAAGTGTGAATGTGAAAATTCGGCCAAATATTTTATTCCAACTTGAACCACACATTTTACCACCAAAACTCGTGAATTGGACGGCCTTCCAGAAGGGTCAAATGTGCGGATATGGGTCCTCTATCTCCTCTCCAAATTTGGGCTCAATACAGGCCCATATGAAGGCGTTATGACCGAAATATAGAAGCTTCACCATTCTGACGAGCCCAGCCCAACTTTGACTTCATGGACCATTTTCGACAACCAAATGAACTTTTTAGCTCTAGTGTCCTGAATAAAAGTTGTGTATAATTAAGTTATTAACAATATTACAAAATTTAAAATTTAAATAATAAATATAATAATATTTATATTCGAAATACTACACATAACTATAAAGGGTAAAACTGGAATTTTCATCAAATATTCAAATGAATGATCTAATCCCAAATACTTTCTAATTAAACATATTTAACACAATGTGAGGAATTATATCATTTATTATCAATAAAATATTCAATAAAATAGTGTTTCATCAACTCCCCCACACTTACCCTTTTGCACTCCTGGGCAAAACCTCATATCAAGTAAACATCAATATCAAATCAAAACCAATTTTAAAACACATATCCTTAAGATAAATCAATTTCACACCAAGAATAAAAAGATATCATGCCTCATAAAAAACCTTATTTCAAGTTCTCCATTTATATCATTCAATCTATTTCCACTTCATTTATCCTCCCATGCACAGAACACTTACCTCGCTTGAATTTTCTCTCATCACTCAAATATCAATTTTTTTGCAATGTCTTTTTCATCCAAACTCATACAAGGGTCACCATAGGCTTGATAGATTCCTACATCGCTACCCGATGTGAGTCAAGGACATATGTTTGTCATGAGGACTTTTCAGGGTTGTTTTGTGGCTTTCAGTTGGTAGGATTAAGATGTGAAAAACTATGAGGCTGAATGAGGAGGGCTTGACCCTTTTGAAGCAAAATTGCATTAATCTAATTTTCACTTAAATATGGTCTTCTCCTCAATCCCCATAGTATCAATTCAGCTCCATCATCATGAAAAGTCATGAAAAGTTTACAACATTTATCATTTCAGGATAAAAAATGTCAATCTTCTCAAACATGATTTTATTGAAAGCTTCAGATGGGCACATCTTTCCACCTCAATTAGAAGCTCAAGAAAAGGCACAACTTCACTTGTCATGAAAGCTCCAGAAAAGGCACAACTTTCAATATAATGGCTTTATTTAGTAGAAAACGCATCTCTTTAGAATTTAATTTTCCACCCAAATTATCACAGAATGTTGTGGCATAACACAAGATATATTCCCCCACACTTAAGTTCAACTAGATTATGAAATTTCACTTCCAGAGTAGGTTGGATAGGGAAAATTGGCTTGTAATGTGGCTAACCAAATAGGCTGTGCATGGCTTCTAAGGGCTACAAGGATTAAATATTCAAGGTAGGCCATTATAAAAAAGGATTCTTTGAAATAGGGGTTTTAATACCAAACAAATTCCTCAATCATTTAAACATAATTACCTCAAACCCTCAAGTTTTGACAGGAATAGATCAAATTATGGTTAAATCAAGTATGGTTTGGTTCTCTCAAGAAGTGAGGTGAATGTAAAGAATATGAAAATAATGATTTATAATCCTCACAGGAAAGTGATTTTAAATATAAAGACAGTGAGATTGGCATGGGATTCAAAATTCAGCGTACTTTTCATGAAATTACTAAATATTTGAACTTGAAACAAAGTCATTTCAGCATTCATTTAAGCTTAGTTTCATGGGGTAAATTGTTTCACTTATTGATATGGATTTAAAAATGGTGATGAGAATCATTTCAGCTCAAAAGTTTCAAAAACACACAGAAAATTGTAAAATAAACACACAAAATTTAAAAAACACACAATTTTTTTTGGTTTTTTTTGAACAGGAAAGGAATTGAAATTACTAAACTAAAAGGTTCCCTCCCCCATACTTATAATATTTCATTGTCCTCAATGTGAACCTATGAGATGATATATGAACATGAAATGTAGAATTTTTTAATAGGACAAATAATATAAAAGTGAAAGGGTTAGGAACAGCCTGATGTGCTCAAGTGATGATGGGGTCATGCAGTGTGATAAAATCCGCTGCATCAGTAGGAAGTCCCTCAATGTATCTCTTCAAACGTTTCCCATTGACTGTAAAGCTCCTTCTAGCGTCCTCTTGTGTGATCTCCACTGCACCATAAGGAAAAACATGAGTCACAACATAAGGACCTAACCATCTGGAACGCAACTTACCAGGCATCAGCTTCAGTCATGAACTGTAGAGAAGGACTTTCTCACCAACATGAAACTCCCTTTGTTGGATCATTTTGTCATGAGATGCTTTTGATCTTTACTTGTAGAGCCTTGAGTTCTCATATGATGATAATCTAATCTCCTCAAGCTCTTGAATTTGCAGCTTCCTTTGGATTCCAGCTTGGGCCAAATCCATGTTGCATTTCTTTATAGCCCAATAAGCCCGATGCTCGACTTCCACTGGGAGATGACATGCTTTCCCAAAAACAATCCGAAATGGGTACATACCAATGGGGGTCTTGTATGCTGTTCTATAATCCCACAATGCATCATCCAAGCACTTTCTCCAATCCTTCCTATTTGGCTGCACGGTTTTTCCAAGATTTGTTTCAACTCACGATTTGAAACCTCAGCCTGGCCATTTGTTTGGGGGTGGTATGGTGTTGATGTTTTGTGTGTCACCCCATACTTTCGAAGGAGGGAAGCAAAATTCCTATTGAAAAAGTGTGTCCCTTGGTCACATATGATGGCCTTTGGTACTCCAAACCTGCACAAAATCTGTGCTTTGACAAATTCCACAACAACATGAGAATCATCAGTCCTGGTGGCCTTGGCCTCCACCCATTTACTCACATAATCAACAGCAACCAAAATATACAAAAATCCAAATGAACTAGGAAAAGGACCCATAAAATCAATGCCCCATACATCAAAAATCTCACAGAATAGTATGGGTTGTTAGGGCATCTCATGTCTCTTAGAAATGTTCCCAGTGTGTTGGCAACGAGAGCATGACTTACAAAACACATGGGAATCATGGAATAATCTAGGACAATATAATTCAGAGTCCAAAACCTTCCTAGCTGTCCGTTGGGGTCCAAAGTGTCCACCACAAGCAAGTGTATGACAAAAATGCAAAACAGACTCAAACTCATGATCGAGAACACACCTCCCAATGACTTGGTCAGTACACATGCGCCAGAGGTAAGGATAATCCCACACATAATACCTAGATTCACTTTTTAATTTTTGGACCTGATATTTCTTTAAATTTGCAGGGATTTTAGAGGCAACAATATAGTTCACTAAATCAGCATACCAAGGACGTGTACCTGAGATGGAATAAAGATGCTCATCGGGAAAAGTGTCCCGAAGTGGTACCTGGTCCAAGGTGCCATCCTCTAGTGTGTGAGTAAGACTACTCTTGTGGTCTGCCACCAAATTCTCTAACCCCTTCTTTTCCTTTATCTCAAGGTCAAACTCTTGAATAAGGAGCATCCAACGGATAATTCATGGCTTTGCATCTGGCTTCTTTAGGAGGTACCTCATAGCTGTATGATCAGAAAAAACAACTACTTTAGAGCCCAATAAATATGAACGGAATTTATCTAAAGAAAATATGACAGTAAGAAACTCCTTTTCCGTGGTTGTGTAGTTTGATTGGGCTGAATCCAATGTCTTTGATGCATAGGCAATCACATGTGAACGTCCTTCCACCCTCTAAGATAAGACAGCTCCAACCGCGAAGTTGGAGGCGTCACACATAAGCTCAAATGGAAGGTCCCACCGTGGGGGATGTCTGATAGGTGGAATGGTCAGACACTTCTTTAGATCATCAAAGGAAGTCCTACAAGAATCATCAAACACAAAATCAGAATCTTTTTGAAGTAATCGTGACATAGGAAGAGCGATCTTACTAAAATCTTTGATTAAGCGCCAATAAAATCCTGCATGCCCTAGGAAAGATCTAACATCACGCACACATGAAGGATAGGGTAAGGATGAAATAATGTCTACCTTAGATCTATCAACCTCTATCCCATGTTTTGGCACTACATGCCCTAAGAAAATTCCATGCTCTACCATAAAATGACACTTTTCAAAGTTCAGGACCCGATTCTTCTCAATACAACGATTCAACTCCTTTCCCAAACTACGTAGACATTCATAAAATGAAGACCCATACACTGTAAAATCATCCATAAATACCTCCATGTAGGTCTCAATAAAATCAGAAAAAATACTCACCATACATCTCTAGAAGGTACCTGGGGCGTTGCAAAGTCCAAATGGCATCCTCCGGTAGGCAAATGTGCCAAAGGGATAGGTGAATGTAGTCTTCTACTAATCCTCTAGAGCTATAGGAACCTGAAAATATCCAGAAAATCCATCCAAGAAACAATAGTGTGTTTTCCCAGCTAGTCTCTTGAGCATTTGATCAATAAATGGGAGGGGGAAATGGTCCTTGCGAGTGGTCTGATTTAGTTTCCTATAATCAATACACACACGCCAACTCTTTTGCACCCTCATTGGAACTAAATCATCTTTCTCATTTTTAACAACAGTAAAACCAGTTTTCTTAGGTACAACCTGAATTGGACTAACCCACTAAGAATCTGAAATGGGAAAGATTATACCTGCCTCGAGCAATTTCTCAACTTCCTTTTTAACAACTTCCAGGAGGGTGGGATTGAGTCTCATTTGTGGCTGTCTCACCGGTTTAGCCCCATCCTCCAAGAGAATCCTATGCATGAAAATGGAGGGGCTAATTCCTGATATGTCATCCAAGGTCCACCCAATCGCCCTGATGTTCTCCCTCAAAATATTCAAAACATTTTCTTCTTGTTCAAAAGGGAGATTCTTAGCAATGATAACAGGTAATCTCTCACCACTCAACAAGTATGAGTATTTCAGATTTGGTGGCAATGGCTTGAGTTCTAATGAAGGAGGGTGTAGTATGTATGGAGACATTGAAGGAACTGAAATATGTGCACAAAGAGCATCGATATCAGAATATACATCATCAAAATTAGAGAATAAAGCATCAAATCCATCAGCATGCTCTATAGCCATGTCATAATCAGAGTTCACATGAACAAGATCAGAATATGAATCCATTTAAAAATAAAATCTTAGAGAGTCTTGTTCATTATAAATAGGCTTGGAAGTTCTCTTAGACATTAAACCAGAACCAATACTCATAATCTCCCTAAGCATAGGACAATGAAAATCCATGGAGTTTTTACTCGGTTGTTCAAAATGGGAGATAACAAAAGCAGAATGGTCCTCAGAGGGTTACTTCATGGAATCCATAACATTAAATATCACAACTTCATCCCCAAATTCCATGGAAAGTGTACCCTCATTGACATTTATGATAGTTTTTGCAGTTTTGAGGAAGGTACTACCTAAGATAATGGGAGCATAAGAACTTACCTGATCATCCTCCATGTTAAGAACATAGAAATCCGCTAGAAAGATCATGTCTCTTACCCGGAAAAGTACATCCTCAAGGAATCCCGCTGGATATACCGTAGCTCTATTCTCCAATTGCACCACTACTCTTGTTGGATTCAACTCACCAACCTACAAGGAAGAGAATACAGAGTGAGGCATCACATTTATTGAAGCTCCTAAATCACAAAGAGCATCAGAGAAGTGAAACTCCTCTATGGTACATGGGATGGTGAATGTCCCGGGATCCTTGCACTTTGTTGGCATTACTAGAGTTGGTGTTATGAGTGCCGAGACATTCCTTCCAAGGTTGATCCTCTCATTTCCCTTGAGCCCTCTTCGATTGGTACAGAGTTGTTTTAAGAATTTGGCATACCTTGGGATTTTCTTAATGGCTTCAAGTAGAGGAATGTTGATCTCCACACGCTTGAATATGTCCAAAACCTCATTTTTCATTGATTATTCATCCATCTTCTTGGTTTGAACAACCCTGTTTGGAAAAGGAAGGGGTTTAGGAGGTACATCATCAATCTTTTTCTTGCCTTTATATTTCTCCTTGGATTGCTCATTAGTTGGTATGGAATGCGGCTTCTCTAGAGTAGAGGTGAATCCCGGTGGAATGGTAGGTACATATGTATTGTTCATTTGCTTCCCACTTCTCAATGTGATGGAACTAACATTCCCCTTTGGATTTGGAGTTGGTTGGGAAGGTAGATTTCGGGAATTCTTACTTACAAGTTCATGGAGGGCGGTGGCAATCTGGCTCATTTGAGTCTTCAACACCATCAGCTCCGAACATTGACTCTTCAGCTCATTCTATTGATTAAGAACAATTTTCTTCAAAAGATCATCAGTATTAGAATCTACCTTTGGTGGAGGATTCCCTTGTTGCTGACTTGTTGATGGTTGATCTTCAAATCTCCTTTGGGGTTGTTGGAAACCCTGTTGGTAAGGTGGAGGCTGCTGGAAGTTTGGTTGAAAAGGGGGCCTTTGTTGTTGTCCAGAGCCATACCTCATGTCTGACTGATATTTCCACCCTTGGTTGTATAATGTATCAAACTTCTTTTGGGGATATGGTTGTCGTTGTTGCTGCTGAAATGGTCTCCCTGGGAACACTGCTGCAAAATCTTCTGTCTCTTGTAGTTGTGGGCAACAGTCAGTTGGGTGGCTTGTCTCAGTGCAAATGCCACATGGCCTTGAAGGAGGGGGTTGGGATGTCTTTTGAGCCAATGCAATCTGCCTCACCATAGTTTTCAATTCGTCTAACTTAGTATCAATCAAATTACTTTCAAGGTAAGAAGGACTTACTTGATGTACTCCTCGAACATGTGGTGTACCTCTATCACCGAATTGTTGAGAGTTTTGGGACATTTTGTCAATCAATGCTCGTGCAGCTACTGGTGTCTTGTCCACTAATGCTCCTCCAGCTGCAGCATCCACCATGCTCCTCTCCATGGGTGTGAGTCCTTCGTAGAAGTATTAGATGAGGAGTTGCTCACTGATTTGGTGATGTGGACAACTTGCACATAACTTCTTGAATCGCTCCCAGTACTCATACATTGACTCCCCTTGTTCTTGCTTGATCCCCGATATCTCCTTTCGAATAGAAGTGGTCCTTGATGCTGGAAAAAATCTCTGTAAGAAAAGACGTTTCAAATCGTTCCAACAAGTTACATCTTCGGGTTGTAAATAATACATCCAACCTTTTGCAGCTCCATCAAGTGAGAATGGGAATGCTCTTAATTTGATTTGATCTTCAGAAACATTTCTTGGTTTAAGGGTTGAGAAAACCACATTAAATTATTTAAAATGTTTATTGGGATCCTCACCAGAGAGGCCATGAAACTTTGGAAGTAAGTGAATTAACCCAGATTTCAGTTCAAAGTCCGATTTGAGATTTGGGTATGCAATACAATTTGGTTGATAGTAAACATCAGGTGTAGCCAATTCTCGAATGGTTCTATTAAGTTCATTTCCATTGTTTCCAGCCATTGGTTCCTCTTTTATGTTTGAATTTTAATTGCTTCCAATTTCAATGTTTCCAAAAGAGAGGAATTCACCAACTGGTTGAATATTGAAACTTCCCGTAGACTGAGAATTTCTGATTCGAGCCCTAAGGCTACGTTCAATCTCAGGGTCAAGATCTAAGAGATCTTCGGGATTAGTTCATGTCATAGACCAAATAAAAATTAAAAGAAAGAAAGTGGACCATAGTAAAATAAAAATGAGAAGTTTGATTTGATGGTCCAAAAAGAAGTAGAAGAAAATAAAAGAAGAGGAAGAAAAATCAGATTGGGTAAAGAAGGAAGAAAGAAGAGAGGAAGAGAATAAAATGTAAAATAAAATAAATACCTCTAATTGGTTGAAATAATTACTTGCCTCCCCAGAAATGGTGCCAATTTGGTAGAGCACCGTCGTGGGTGCACTCAAATGATTAGTGTGATTTTGGGGTACTTAGGTGCAGCAGAGTGGCTGATCAAGGTCGTCTCTCAAAGAAGGAAGTGAATTTAACAACTTATTAAAGGTATTCTAAAAATAAAATAAAAGAGAATAAAATAAAAACAATAATTTAAAGGATTGGGTTTTTTATAGTTTATGAATCTAGAAGAAGTTTTCTGGAAGAATATTGTATATTTTTTTTTGTTTTTTGTTTTGAAATGAATTTCGATTAAAATGACACAACGAGAAGATGTTTTTTTAGAAATCTATTTTAAAATGCGTAATAAATCTAACTCTACCTATTCATTAACTTATTAATCATTATCATTTAAATAAATATCCACTTAATTATGATCCCCTAATTTGTTATACCTCGAACCCTACGGGAGTTAACTTAACCACAAAGATGAAATTACTTAAACCCTAGGCTATCTTCGGAACCCGCAATCGCAGCACCCTCCTTTGATTGTTGTTCTAAAGATAGCTTATGGTCAGTGGTTAATTAGAGCACATATCCATTCTGTAAATGAGGATGAATTGTGTTTAGGGAATTATATTTGAACTCTACAAATTTATCTCATGTGGTCTTGTATTACCTATTATGATTACGCTCTCACAATTTACACAAAATCCCGACCTCGCGTGTTTTTGTGTAGATTTTTCAATTTCTTGCTTAGTTTCTGGTAATTTAAAAACAGAATTCATGGATCATATTATGTGAATTACAGTATCTTATTCATTTAAAATAATTAAATGAAGAGTGTAGAAGATAGATCGATTACTAAAAGACTATTCTTCCATGGGTGGCGTAATCATCGTAGAAGCCTTTTGCATGTGCAAAGGTTTATAATGGGTATAACCCAATAATGCTTCTACTCAAAAATTCCAGCCCAAAGAGGAAGATTAATATAAAAATAAATTTAAACAAAACATAATAAAAGAGAAGAAATAACAGAAGAACAAAGAAGTTTATTACACAAATGAAAACATTACAAAATGAAGAAGAGAAGAAGAAGGCTTCGTCGAAGGGATCCTTGATTCAAGAGCTACCCTTATTGAAATAGTTGGAGAATTGGAGTGGATCCACTTCTCCTATGACCCCAACTTCCCAAATCACGTCCCAACCCCTCAAAATGAGAAAAAATCCAATTTATAGAGGGGAGGGGAGGAGAGGTTACAAGTGGTTTCAAGTGTGAATGTGGAAATTCGGCCAAATATTTTATGCCAACTTGAACCGCCCATTTGACCATCAAAACGCGTGAATTGGCCGGCCTTCCCGAAGGGTCAAATATGAGGATATGGGTCCTCTATCTCCTCTACAACTTTGGGCTCAATACCGGCCCATATGAATGAGTTATGATTGAAATACAGAAGCTTCTCCATTCTAGAGAGCCCAGCCCAACTTTGACTTCATGGCCCATTTTCAACAACCAAATGAACTCTTTATCTCTAGTGTCCTGAATAAAAATTGTGGATAATTAAGTTAGTAACACTATTAAAAAATTTAAAATTAAAATAATAAATATAAAAATATTTATCTTCGAAATACTACAGTGAACTATAAAGGGTAAAACTGAAATTTTCATCAAATATTCAAATGAATGATCTAATCCCAAATACTTTCTAATTAAAAATATTTAACACAATGTGAGGAAATTATATCATTTATTATCAATAAAATATTCAATAAAATATTGTTTTATCAACTCCCCCACACTTACCCTTTTGCACTCCTGGGCAAAACCTCATATCAAGTAAACATCAATATCAAATCAAAACCAATTTTAAAACACATATCTTTAAGATAAATCAATTTCACACCAAGAATCAAAAGATATCATGCCTCATAAAAAACCTTATTTTAAGTTCTCCATTTATATCATTCAATGTATTTCCACTTCATTTATCCTCCCATGCCCAAAACACTTACCTCGATTGAATTTTCTCTCATCACTCAAATATCAATTTTTTTGCAATGTCTTTCTCATACAAACTCATAAAAGGGTCACCATAGGCTTGATAGATTCCTACATCGCTACCCGATGTGAGTCAAGGACATATGTTTATCATGAGTACTTTTTAGGGTTGTTCTGTGGCTTTCGGTTGGTAGGATTAAGATGTGAAAAACTCTGAGGCTGAATGAGGAGGGTTTGACTCTTTTGAAGCAAAATTGCATTAATCTAATTTTCACTTAAATATGGTCTTCTCCTCAATCCCCATAATATCTATTCAGATCCATCATCATGAAAAGTCATGAAAAGTTTACACCATTCATCATTTCAGCATAAAAAATGTCAATCTTCTCAAACATGATTTTCTTGAAAGCTCCAGATGGGCACATCTTTCCACCTCAATTAGAAGCTCCAGAAAAGGCACAAATTCACTTGTCATTAAAGCTCCAGAAAAGGAACAACTTTCAATATAATGGCTTTATTAAGTAGAAAACACATCTCTTCAGAATTTAATTTTCCGCCCAAATTATCACAGAATGTGGTGGCACAACACAAGATATATTCCCCCACACTTAAGCTCAACTAGATTATGCAATTTCAATTCAAGAGTTGGTTGTATAGGGAAAATTGGCTTGTAATGTGGCTAACCTAACAGGCTGTGCATGGCTTCTAAGGGCTACAAGGATTAAATATTCAAGGTAGGCCATTATAAAAAAGGATTCTTTGAAATAGGGGCTTTTATACCAAACAAATGCCTCAATCATTTAAACATAATTACCTCAAACCCTCATGTTTTGACAGGAATAGATCAAATTATGGATAAATCAAGTATGGTTTGGTTCTCTCAAGAAGTGAGGTGAATGTAAAGAATATTAAAATAATGGTTTAGAATCCTCACAGAAAAGTGATTTCAAATATAAAGACAGTGAGATTGGCATGTGATTCAAAATTCAGCGTACTTTTCCTGAAATTACTAAATATTTGAACTTGAACCAAAGTCATTTCAGCATTAATTTAAGCTTAGTTTCAAGGGGTAAATTTTTTCACTTATTTATATGGATTTAAAAATGGTGATGAGAATCATTTCAGCTCAAAAGTTTCAAAAACACACAGAAAATTGTAAAATAAACACACAAAATTTGAAAAACACACAATTTTTTTTGGGTTTTTTTTGAAGAGGAAAGAAATTGAAATTACTAAACTAAAAGGTTCCCTCACCAATACTTAAAATATTTCATTGTCCTTAATGTTAACCTATGAAATGATATATGCACATGAAATGTTAAATTTTTAAATAGGACAAATAATATAAAAGTGAAAGGGTTAGGAACATCCAGATGTGATCAAGTGATGATGGGGTCATGTAGTGTGATAAAATCCACTATATCAGTAGGAAGTCTCTCAATTTATCTCTTCAAACGTTTCCCATTGACTATAAAGCTCCTTCCAGTGTCCTCTTGTGTGATCTCCACTGCACCATAAGGAAAAACATTAGTCACAACATATGGACCTAACCATCTGGAACGCAACTTACCAGGCATCAGCTTCAGTCGTGAACTGTAGAGAAGGACTTTCTCTCCAACATGAAACTCCCTTTGTTTGATCATTTTGTCATGAGCTTCATTTGATCTTTCCTTATAGAGCCTTGAGTTCTCATATTATGATAATCTAATCTCCTCAAGCTCTTGAATTTGCAGCTTCCTTTGGATTCCAGCTTGGGCCAAATCCATGTTGCATTTCTTTATAGCCCAATAAGCCTGATGCTCGACTTCCACTGGGAGATGACATGCTTTCCCAAAAACCATCCGAAATGGGGACATACCAATGGGGGTCTTGTATGCTATTCTATAAGCCCACAATGCATCATCCAAGCGCTTGCTCCAATCCTTCCTATTTGGCTGCACGGTTTTCTCCAAGATTTGTTTCAACTCATGATTTGAAACCTCAGCCTGGCCATTTGTTTGGGGGTGGTATGGTGTTGATGTTTTTTGTGTCACCCCATACTTTCGAAGGAGGGAAGAAAAATTACTATTGAAAAAGTGTGTACCTTGGTCACTGATGATGGCCTTTGGTACTCCAAACCTGTAAAAAATCTGTGCTTTGACAAATTCCACAACAACATGAGAATCGTCAATCCTGGTGGCCTTGGCCTCCACCCATTTAGTCACATAATCAACAGCAACAAAAATATACAAAAATCCAAATGAACTAGGAAAAGGACCCATAAAATCAATGCCCCATACATCAAAAATATCACAGAATAGTATGGGTTGTTAGGGCATCTCATGTCTCACAGAAATGTTCCCAGTGTGTTGGCAACGAGAGAATGACTTACAAAACACATGGGCATCATGGAATAATCTAGGCCAATATAATCCAAAGTCCAAAACCTTCCTAGCTGTCCGTTGGGGTCCAAAGTGTCCACCACAAGCAAGTATATGACAAAAATGTAAAACAGACTCAAACTCATGATCGAGAACACACCTCCTAATGACTTGGTCACTACACATGCGCCAGAGGTAAGGATCATCCCACACATAATACCTAGACTCACTTTTTATTTTTTGGACCTGATATTTCTTTAAATTTGTAGGGATTTCAGAGGCAACAATGTAGTTCACTAAATCAGCCTACCAAGGATGCGTACCTGAGATGGAATAAAGATGCTTATCGGGAAAACTGTACCGAAGTGGTACCTGGTCCAAGGTGTCATCCGCTAGTGTGCGAGAAAGAATACTCATGTGGTCTGCCACCAAATTCTCTGACCCCTTCTTGTCCTTTATCTCAAGGTCAAACTCTTGAATAAGGAGCATCCAACGGATAAGTCGTGGCTTTGCATCTGGCTTCTTCAGGAGGTACCTCAAAGCTGTATGGTCAGAAAAAACAACTACTTTAGAGCCTAATAAATATGAACAGAATTTATCTAAAGAAAATATGACAGCAAGAAACTCCTTTTCTGTGGTTGTGTAGTTTGATTGGGATGAATCCAATGTCCTTGATGCATAGGCAATCACATGTGAACGTCCTTACACCCTCTGAGATAAGACAGCTCCAACCGCGAAGTCGGAGGCGTCACACATAAGCTCAAATGGAAGGTCCCACTGTGGGGGCTGTGTGATAGGTGGAGTGGTCAGACACTTCTTTAGCTCATCAAAGGAAGTCCTACAAGAATCATCAAACACAAAATCAGAATCTTTTTGAAGTAATCGTGATATAGGAAGAGCGATCTTACTAAAATCTTTGATAAAGCGCCGATAAAATCCTGCATGCCCTAGGAAAGATCTAACATCACGCACACATGAAGGATAGGTTAAGGATGAAATAATGTCTACCTTAGATCTATCAACCTCTATCCCATGTTTTGGCACTACATTCCCTAAGACAATGCCATGCTCTACCATAAAATGACACTTTTCAAAGTTCAGGACCAGATTCTTCTCAATACAACGATTCAACACCTTTCCCAAACTACGTAGACATTCATCAAATGAAGACCCACACACTGTAAAATCATCCATAAATACCTCCATGCAGGTCTCAATAAAATCAGAAAAAATACTCACTATACATCTCTGGAAGGTACCTGGGGCGTTGCAAAGTCCAAATGGCATCCTCCGGTAGGCAAATGTGCCAAAGGGACAGGTGAATGTAGTCCTCTCCTGATCCTCTGGAGCTATAGGAACCTGAAAATATCTAGAAAATCCAAACAAGAAACAATAGTGTGTTTTCCCAGCTAGTATCTCGAGCATTTGATCAATAAATGGGAGGGGGAAATGGTCCTTGCGAGTGGTCTGATTTAGTTTCCTATAATCAATACACACACGCCAACTGTTTTTCACCCTCATTGGAACTAAACCATCTTTCTCATTTTTAACAACAGTAAAACCAGTTTTCTTAGGCACAACCTGAATTGGACTTACCCACTGAGAATCTGAAATGGGAATGATTATACCTACCTCGAGAAATTTCGCAACTTCTTTTTTAACAACTTCCAGGAGGGTGGGATTGAGCCTCCTTTGTGGCTGTCTCACCGGTTTAGCCCCATCCTCCAAGAGAATCCTATGCATGCAAATGGAGGGGCTAATACCTGATATGTCAGCCAAGGTCCACCCAATCGCCCTGATGTTCTCCCTAAAAATATTCAAAGGCTTTTCTTCATGTTCAAAAGGGAGATTGTTAGCAATGATAACATGTAATCTCTCACCACTCAACAAGTATGAGTATTTCAGATTTGGTGGCAATGGATTGAGTTCTAATGAAGGAGGGTGTAGTATGGATGGAGACATTGAAGGAACTGAAATATGTGCACAAAGAGCATCAGTATCAGAATATACATCATCAAAATTAGAGAATAAAGCATCAAATCCATCAGCATGCTCTATAGCCATGTCATAATCAGAGTTCACATGAACAAGATCAGAATATGAATCCATTTAAAAATAAAATCTTAGAGAGTCTTGTTCATTAGAAACAGGCGTGGAAGTTCTCTTAGACATTAAACCAGAACCAATACTCATAATCTCCCTAATCATAGGACAATAAAAATCCATGGAGTTTTTACTTGGTTGTTCAAAATGGGAGATAACAAAAGTAGAATGGTCCTCAGAGGGGTACTTCATGGAATCCATAACATTAAATATCACAACTTCATCCCCAAATTCCATGGAAAGTGCACCCTCATTGACATTTATGATAGTTTTTGCAGTTTTGAGGAAGGGACTACCTAAGATAATGGGGGCATGAGAACTTACCTGATCATCCTCCATGTTAAGAACATAGAAATCTGCTAGAAAGATCATGTCTCTTACCCGGACAAGTACATCCTCAAGGACTCCCGCTGGATATGCCGTAGCTCTATTCGCCAATTGCACCACTACTATTGTTGGCTTCAACTCACCAACCTACAAGGAAGAGAATAAAGAGTGAGGCATCACATTTATTGAAGATCCTAAATCACAAAGAGCATCAGAGAAGTGCAACTGCCCTATGGTACATGGGATGGTGAATGTCCCTGGATCCTTGCACTTTGTTGGCATTTCTAGAGTTGGTGTAATGAGTACCGAGACATTCCTTCCAAGGTTGATCCTCTCATTTCCCTTGAGCCCTCTTCGATTGGTGCATAGTTCTTTTAAGAATTTGGCATACCTTAGGATTTTCTTAATGGCTTCAAGTAGAGGAATCTTGATCTCCACACGCTTGAATGTGTCCAAAACCTCCTTTTGCATTGCTTCTTCAGCCATCTTCTTGGTTTGAACAACCCTGTTTGGAAAAGGAAGGGGTTTAGGAGGCACATCATCAATCTTTTTCTTACCTTTATCTTTCTCCTTGGATTTCTCATCAGTTGGTATGGAATGCAGCTTCTCTAGAGTAGAGGTGAATCCCGGTGGAATGGTAGGTACATATGTATTGTTCATTTTCTTCCCACTTCTCAATGTGATGGAACTAACATTCCCCTTTGGATTTGGAGTGGGTTGGGAAGGTAGATTTCCGGAATTCTTACTTACAAGTTCATGGAGGGCGGTGGCAATTTGGCTCATTTGAGTCTTCAACTCCCTCAGCTCCGAACTTTGACTCTTCAGCTCATTCTGTTGATTAAGAACAATTTGCTTCAAAAGATCATCAGTATTAGAATCTACCTTTGGTGGAGGATTCCCTTGTTGCTGACTTGTTGATGGTTGAGCTTCAAATCTCCTTTGGGGTTGTTGGAAACCCTGTTGGTAAGGTGGAGGCTGCTGGAAGTTTGGTTGAAAAGGGGGCCTTTGTTGTTGTCCATAGCCATACCTCATGTCTGACTGATCTTTCCACCCTTGGTTGTATACTGTATTGTAGACGCCGGAAAAATCCGTTGTTCCCAAACGAAGCTCCGGATGCGGAAAGTGAAGTGATATTTGGAGTCAGAGGCACGTTCCGGAGGGCCCGGAGGACTTGCGCGAAATTTCAGAGGCCCGCGCGCAAAGTTGAGTCGCGGCGCGCAATCCTCCCGGGATGCGCGTAATGCGCTGGGCCGGCGCGCTATTTTGCACGCCCGTGGCCCGCGCGGCGCCCTTGCGCGCTGGGTCCTGATTCCGCGCCCGCGAAGGGAATTCCGCGCCCGAGGCCGGATTCCGCGCCCGGGGTTGCCTATAAATATAAGGCGACCCCCGACGTTTTGAAGGTTGCCAGAATCCGAAGCGTCGCTCGTTCGCGCAATCCAACCCCTTCCGCGCGCAATGCCGATCTTCAGGTAACCTCCTTTCTTTCGCGCAATAGAGCCTTGGGGTTCGCCTTCGCGCGCAATCCCCTTGGCTCCTTTCCTTTGAATAATCATCAACCCGAAGGCCTTTGCGCGCAAAAGAAGCCTCTTGCTCGCAATTGCCCCCGGGTGCGCGCAATCCCGCCCGATTGCGCGCACCCCCCATTTTCAAAGTGGCCATTCGTTAGAGAATGAGCCGTTGCCCCCGCGAACTGTCCGAAGCCCGGTGCGTGCAATCTCAATCATCCGCGCGCAAAGGGCTAGCCCGATTGCGCGCCAGCCCGCCATTTTGCGCGCCGACCTGCTGTTTTGCGCGCAAAGCTCCTTTTTTGCGCGCAATCCGCCAGGGTCGCCCCCTTTGACCCCCTGAGGGTACCCGCCTGCGTGGCGCCCGATGATCTTCGTCCTGGGTTCCCGCACCGTGCGTTGTCTTTCCGTGCGGCCCTCCAGGCTTGCGCGAAGTGACACGGACCCATCGGCGGCCACCGACGTCCTGCACGACGTTAAACTGCATACGTCCAAGCTGCACGACGTTAAACTGCCTAGCATATCGTCCGCGCTGCAAGACGTTAAACTGCCAAGTGTTTTGTCCAGCATGATGTTAAACTGTACCACGTCCGCGCTGTAAGACGTTAAACTGCCAAGCACCTTCGTCCTCAACACACGACGTTAAACTGTACTTCGTCCGGCAAGACGTTAAACCGTCCGCTTCGTCCTCAACACACGACGTTAAACTGTACTTCGTCCGGCAAGACGTTAAACCGTCCGCATCACCCGATCCCGTGCCTCGCACGCAGGGTCCCCCCCGGTTTGGATGTGGCCCCCACCCGCTCATCTCTGCAGGGATGTCGGGATTGCCCCTCTTTAGGGACGATTTAATGGGAGCGGCTTTTCCCTACGGGGGTAGGGTATTACAAACCCCTAGTTTCTTGTGGGGGGCTGCACATGTGTATCTCCATTGCGCTCCCCCACCGCCGAAGCCAGTAGAGGGTGTGACTGGGATCGAGGTGTCTCCTACTTTCGGTCCAAGTCCCTTCCAACTGAGTTTTGCCGCATCCGGGCTGCCTCAAGTGCGTAAGTCCTGACAGAATGAACTACGTGGACTTTGATCCCTGTCTTCTAAACATGGTACGTAGGAAGCCTCCCTGAGGTTCAAGCCCACCACCTGGTCGTCCCGGTCGTATCCACGTCGGTTCGTCCATCAGTGGACCCCTCCAGGGTTCACGCTTGCGTCGATTCACCTATGAATCCGCCCCTGTGGGAGACTGCCCGTGTGTATCTCCACTGTGCCTCCCCACAGCCCCTTTTTCCATTTCTCCTTTCATCGTCCAGCATGACGTGAAACTGTGATCCACCCGGCCGTTCCATCCCCCTCTGTGCGAGGTGGTTCGGTTCAATCCTCCGCCCGGCGGCCTCGAACCCTTCGTGAGTCGGCTTGCCGACGTCCAGCATGACGTTAAACTGTATACCCGAACTACGTTGACTTTGATCCGCGCTAACGCGCGGTACGTAGGAAGCCCCTACGGGGTCCAAGCTCTTCACTCCATCATCCATCTTGATCCTTACCCGGGCCGCCACATCCCGGTGGGGTCATGCCACTTCACTCCACTCCATATCACTTGGGAAGCCGCCCATGCGCTGGCCCCAGCGTCGGAGGTTCCCCGCAAGGGGTTCTGTCATCTGATCCACTTTTTGTGTTGATCAGTCCGATGCCGTCCCCGCTGGACGTTAAACTCGCGGCATACCCCGTGTTAAACATGGGAAGCTGAGGAAAACCTCAGGGGACACAGTTCCCCGCACCCAGTGCGGGATGCCTCAGGCCATCACGCCTTCGAGAAGACCTATTAGGGACGGAAGACAGACGTGCAGAGCCGCAATGTTACGACACGCCCCCAGCACCCAGAGCCACCCGGCCTTCTCACCGCAGGTTGCTGCCCCGACCAGACTCCTTGGAGCGTCCGGGCGGAAGCAGTGTAATTAACCGGTGTCCATGAAGATATGGCGCCGGGAACGAGATTCACGAGCATGTCTTAAATCTATGAGGGAGACCCGGATTAGGCGACGAGTTCCGAGGAGACGTCCAAGGAAGGAGGAGCCGACATCCCATCATCCCGGTTTCGATCAAGGAGCAGACGCCCCTGAATAAGGGACGGATGCCGCCCGCCTTTGGAAAGCGGGACTGCGGGACCACAAGCCGCGCGCCCATCCCCTCGGGTTGACGGGTGCACGCGCGAACGCGTCCTGGCGGAACAGCGTAACCCGACGCACATCCGCACCGAAACAAAAAAATGGTGAACCCGACGTGAATCTCTTCTCCTCGATACGAGGACCGATGGCTTTCAGAGGTGTTGGAAGACCAGCATGTTGCCCGGCCAAGCATTCAGTCTTACCCGCCAGGGGATGGGGAAGGGAAATCGGGCACTCCGTCTCACGACGTCGATGGCCTGGGTTCCCCCCCACGTATGGCGGGTGTTGGGTACGCTTCGGTTAACACCGTCGAGCTGGTAAATCCCTTTTCGGTTCCCGACGTTGAAGAACACCAGGTGGACCTCCCTAGTGTCCCCGGTCGTCGCCACCGTCGGAAGAACCGCAGTAGCAGGAGTCGCCGGGGCACAGCCGCTGGTGCCTCCAGCCAGGCCGTGCACGCCACCGAGACTAGGCAGCAGGCTCAAAACCGAGCACAACGTGCGCCGCCCCCCCATTCGGGGATGACGGATTCGCCTCCGCCGCTGTTTGTGGTGTGGGACCAGGCAGAACCGCCTCAGCCGCGTCACGACCAGCTCCGCCCTGCCACGGGTCCATCCCGGCCTCCTGACCCCAGTACGGTGACCATTTCCCAGACTGTAGCCGGTGAACAGCGAGATGCGCCAAGTACCAGTCGGCCGCCGATCCAATCGGCAAGGCCCGTCATGCTTCCAACCGCAGAGCAACCTCCTGCAACAAGGGGCTCGCGCTTGGCCAAAAAGTATGATGTCCTGAAGCACTTGGCCGACATCCCAGCAAGGCTCTCCATCCTTGAGGCTCTGCGCATGTCATCTGAGATGCGCGAGGCACTCTCTGAAGCCCTGAAAAGCCCCCTCCAGTTTGAGATAGAGGTTGCGGCTGCAGAGGCCTTTCACGCCGAAACGATCGAGGACGCCGAATGTCAGGCAGTTATCTCATTCTCTGGTAAGGATGAAGACCCTCCTATACAGGGACACATTCGTCCGCTGTATGTCACTGGCCAGTTCAATGGCCTTGAAGTCCGGCGCTGTCTTGTCGACACGGGGTCCGGGATTAACCTGATTCCAACTCGGACGCTCCGGAGATTGGGGTTGTCTGAGGATGACTTGATTCCCTCCGACCTCAGGATCCAGGGGTACGATCGCACCGAGCAAACCCCGGTCGGCAAGATACGTTTGAAGACCCAGTTCGGTGACTTGGTTGCCAACACCGAATTCATGGTAGTCTCTCAGGACACTGCGTACAATGCATTGATGGGCAGGCCATGGCTCCACCTTCACGCGGCGGTTCCCTCGTCATACCACCAATGCCTCAAATACTCCCTTAATGGTCGAGTAGGCGTGCTTCAAGGAGATGCCTCTCCTTTTGCCTCGTGTGAAGCCCGCTATCTGGACGCAGACTATTACAAGAGCAAGGATAAGCAGATCCTGGCAGGTGAGGTTGAGCCTGTCGCTGTTGTAAGTGATCCCTGGGCAAGTCTGGATGATGCTTACGTCCTCCCGATTCAACGGTTGGACGTGGCCATGGTCTCGACGGCCCGCGAGTCTCCTAATGAGATGACCACGACCGCCCGCGCCAGCACCAGTGGCCCAGCAGGATCTGGTAGCCCCAATGCAGTTGCCAACGCAGTCTCTCCCGTGGACGATCCCTCCCCGAGTGGAGAGGACGTGGAAGATGCACCCCCAGCCTTTGAGGAGGGCGTCCCCGCCACGGTCGATGAGTTAATACAGGTGAACCTTGGAACCGAGGCCGATCTAAGACCCACATTGGTCAGTGCCGCCATGCCCTCTGAGGAGCGGCGGCAGTACGTGGACTTTCTCAGGCAGCACCGTGATGTGTTCGCTTGGGGCTATGACGAGATGCCGGGGCTAGATCCTCAGGTAGCCGTCCACCGCCTTGGTCTCCCGGCGAACCATCGCGGGTTCAAGCAGCCTCCCAGGAAGATGCACCCGTCCCACGGTGCCATGGTTGAGGCCGAAGTTGACAAGCTTATCAAAGCCAACTTCGTGAGGGAAGTTCAGTACCCCAAATGGCTGGCCAACATTGTGCCGG